>JZLH01S0607253.1:507-14195 GCA_001188425.1 Eucidaris tribuloides | reverse complement strand
GATATATCAAAATTTTGATATACCAAACTGATTTCTTGCAGTCCATAGGTGTTATAATGAGAGTCTACTCTTCTGTTGTTTTTGTCTGTGTGCATTTGTGGGATGTGCAATTGATGGTGCCTCATTAATGTTGTGCTTCAAACAAACAAAACACACACAACCAAATAACTTGATGGAATGGTTCAGAAACAAAATCAAATTTATGTATTCATTAATCAAATGCAAACAATATTAAATACAGTGTACATACTATCCTGTGTTGGGTGATTATGGTGCTGCTGTAAGAAGTATGTAAATGTCTGAATTAAGTGTTTGGTGTATGTTATTCATGGTACATCAGTGCAGGAGGGCATGTGTTAACGAACAATACTCGATAGATTGCAAAGGCAAGTTCCATAATGTCACAACACATCTATTTTTAAAACAAAACTAAATCTCTCAAATGGTTCAGCAATATTTTTTCTTCAAATTTTTCCTATCATTCATCAAATACAAGCACTTTTAAATACAGTACACACCTGGAATATTTAATACACTGTATATTGAAATTCATCCAGTTCATTCATTTATCAAATAGGCCTACACAATGGAGAAGAAGAAGAAGAAGAAGAAGAAGAAGAAGAAGAAGAAGAAGAAGAAGAAGAAGGAGAAAAAACATTTGTATAGCGCCTAGTATCAAAGTTTTATATGCTATAATCGCAAATAATTGACAGAATCACTGAAAAACTGTACCGGGAAAATGTGAGTTCTAAAAAGTGTTTGAAATGTTTCAAGATACGGGGCTTCACGAATGTAGAAATGTGGGCGGATTCCAAAGTACAGGTGCAAGAATAGAGAGCATATGATCGCCGTATTTTGACATATTTCGTGGTCCGTGTTACCACAGTAATTGCTACAATAATTGCTTTTAACAATAAATGGTTTAATAATGATAGAAGGAAAACTCAAAACCAGTATACCAACTACCAGAGGGCTATCGACGACCAATCGGATCAACGCGCATATGCAAGCCGTGAATCGAACGTGAATGGTATTGCTACCCAAGATGGCGCGCGGCCCTGTGCGGTGGCGACACCGCTCTGTGCGTATTGTGAATGCCCGCGATCGTTCTATGTGGTTATAGTTCAGTGTGCTCAACACGTAGGGCCTACTGCCATATATTGGGATATTTCTGCGGTATTACCACTCGCGTAATAAAATGCTGCTTTTAATCAAAATAACATAATTTTATTGGTTTCTCTGTGAAAGTATATTACATTTGCAATATATGTGGCACTAATTTACGTCAAATGTAATGAATAGTTGTAGGATTCTGCCAACCCCGTGCACAATCAACATTGTCCCACATATTGATTTCTGAGTACTTTTTCAGCATTTAGGTTTTGATAAAAACAGGGTATTCTGCATGTCGTCTTCAATTGCTTTCCTCTATAGTAGTGAAATTTTCAGAATACCATCTGCTGTTACAAGGTTTGAAAATACAGTACACTCAAGTTATTTAAAAAAAAGCCTGATGTAACAAAGTAATCTTACTGGTACCAAGTGTCAACATTTCTTTGTATCTTATTGTTTTTGCAACCCTGCTATATAACAACATATCATTATAAACAAAGAAAATATTCCGGTCCATGCAGTTTGTTATGACGAGATTCTACAGAAGTTGATATTAACCATCGTTCTGCAAGTACTTGTAATCACGTTTATCTTTAAACTTATATTATTAGATTTCTCTAACATTATTTTCAAACGCAATTTCACAATTTCCATTCGATAATCACAATATCTACTCTGTTTATTAGTAAGTATATCTGCCTGTTTGCTTTAGCCTTTCAATTGCTATTTCAATGTATGTGTTCAAGTCTTTCGACGTATTTTTCCTATTTTTTTGTTTAAGTTTAGTAATTGTGTGATTTAATTTATGTAGGCCCTATAGTGTATTATGTTTGTGTTATTTGTTTATTAGTTTACTTGTGTATTTCACGGCTTTACTGAAAAGCAGCCTCCGAGCACTGAGATGCAGGTGTTTTACCGTGATTTTAATAAACTAAAATTCAACTCAAACTCTGTAAAATGACATAAACATGCATTCTAAAACTTAATACCTGCATACCCCTGAACACACGACACAACTTTTTAATGGGGGGGGGTGGTAAGTGTATTATCGTGGTCATACACTATATGTATTTATGCTTGTTTTCATGAATCATTACTTTATTATAAATATTTCCATCCTCATCATCACCGTCTTCATCTACCGGGTCTAATAATTAAGACAGAAATATAGATCTCTAGATTCCTTTGATGTTAGTAGTTATCTTTGTTTATTGAATTTATTGATTTGTGTGGAGGACTGGCATAATCATCCTCAAAGTTTCCGAAGGAATTTAAGTCTACCTGAAGCATTGCTTCAGACCTCCAAATAAAGCAAACAAAATGTAACAAGAAACAGAAAACCTGCATGCACGCACGCACACACACACACACACACACACACACACACACAACCACACACACACACACACACACACACACACACACACACACACACACACACACACACACACACACACACACACACACACACACACACACACACACACACACACAAACTTGCATGTACTGTACATATTCATCCCCAGAAACTGTATGGGGAGAAATGAAACTCAATAAGAATTATGCACTGTACACATAAATTAACTGAGAACTCTATACTTTATTAAAATACATGTATAGCTTGCCTTGAACAATCATCATAAATGTAGAAAATTTAGACGTACATCTATATGAGTTGAAACATACTCACTACACTCAATGCGTTATACTGTATACGTGTATGGAATATGTCAAGGCTCTTGGTACATGTATTGTTTTGAATTTGTTTATTTGTGGAGTAAGTATACATTTATATGACTGCATGCATATGCCTACTTTAAACACCAGAAATAATCAAGTAGACATACCTGTACTTAACAAAGCTGTCTAACACAGTATATTTCTAATGGTAATTTTCTAATGCTGAGGAAACATGTGAAATTGAAATATTCACAGCAGAAACTTTGAACAGCGTATTCTAAAACTGAAGTAGAAGGCTACAAGTTAATCCAGTTATATCCCTGTTATAAATTTAACACGGAAAATTAAGTATAAACGTAAACAGCATAACATATCATTAATGAATGATCTTAAAATTTATTACAAAAATGTCACGTATAATAAGGGTTGCAAAAACAATAAAATGCAAAGGAAAATTCAGCTTTTGCCTTTGGAACTTAAAAAATGTCTTTGATATGACAACCTTTTGTTATAACGTTCTTTTTAAAGAGCGTCTACCGTAATAAAGTTCAGATAATAGATAAGTTTACAAACATATTAAAAATCTATTTTAATCAAAGCTTATCCCAACAACCTGCCCGAGACTTGCCTGACATTGGCAACAACTACTGAATGCAAGTTGCATTTCATTGAAATGTATTATTTTAATACAAATTAGTTAATCTTTCTGACAATGAAGGAGTAACTATTCTTCACCAAAATAATAATAAAACCCTCTTAATATTCCTCAAATGATCTAAGTTAGACTGAGCAGATGAGACACACTAGCTTGGGTACCTAGGAATCCCTCCTCGTCCTCGCAAGCAGTTCCCTCAAGGCTGGATTACTACATAAATCTGGGAGTCTGCAAAAAAGATATAAAACAAACAAATTAATTTTTGATTAAATAGTTAACATAGTTTAATCTGTTAAATCTTCACGACTACGTTAGATACATGTGTATATTCCCGTCTAAAATACATGTACATGTACATGTATCCCAATTTGTAAGTAATCTGCAAAAGAAATAAATAGAATTATGAGGTAAACTTTTGTAGATCTAGACTAGAGACAAATCGTCTGCAATTTTTAATGACGTAACTTTTCAGTTTTGAGTTTGACTCGAGTGATGCAAATTAGACCTCATTTCATATGGACCTGCACGTTCTGCGTCTGCACGGTGGGCACACATCATGTTCTTGAATAAACTTTAAAAAATACATTCAATTAACTCAAATAAGCAGTTACTCGCGCATATTACAAGCTTATTTAGATAGATGTCACCGTAAAACTCAATGTCCCAACACATTTTGCAGTATATGGGACTACACGAGTAGTTTTCTCCGGTTGTTCTCTTTTTACCCAAAATTTATTTATATTTACAGAAAACAAGAAGATAAATACCTGAGAAAAGTCGTTCCACACCTTTTCTGTGGTCGATTCCAGCACTTGAATGCACATTCACTCACATAAATTGCGTGTCATATTGAATTTTTTGAGGAACAAGCAACATCGGAAACGTATCAAAACTGAGTCGCAGATAACCACGAGAGGGAATACCAATATGGCGGCGGTGACGTAACAGCGTGCGCTCGCTGGCGACACTATTCACGCTTGATCAGCCTTCCCCTTTCTTTAAGTTCCGTGGCCTACCATACACAATCCACCATTGGCCTACCATACACAATATACCATTGGCCTACCATACACAATACACCATTGGCCTACCATACACAATACACCATCGGCCAACCATACACAATCAACCATTGGCCTACCATTCACACAATCCACCATTGGCCTACCATACACAATCCACCATTGGCCTACCATTCACACAATCCACCATTGGCCTACCATACACAATCCACCATTGGCCTACCATACACAATCTACCATTCACTATACAGACCCCACCATTAGTACGACATTCACCATACATACTCTACCACTCACCATACAGACTCTACCATTTAAACACCAGTCACCATTCAAATATTTGAATATATTTATATAGAATTTGCGCTATATAAATGTATGTATGTATTATTAAAGTCCACCATTAAAACACCATTTACCAAACAGATTCCTCCATTGAAACTCCATTCACCATACAGACTCCACCATGAAAACCCCATTCACCGTACAGATCTCACCATTAAAACACCACTCACCATACAGACTCCACCATTAAAACACCATTCACCATACAGGCGCTACCGCTGAAACACCATTAAAGCACCATTTACCATTGAAATTACCATTCATGTACCATTAGGTTTTTTTTGATAAGAGATGACCTTTTTTGTTTTGCTTGCCACCTCGATTTTCACCATAAAACACCTCTGTTTAAAATTCTGGGTATGCCTATGCGGTTAGTCATAATCCTATTCTCCCCATTACTCTCTTCGGTCCATGGTACCCAAATCTCCTACAGATTCCCAGATACAAACTCAGCAGTATGGATACAAATCATTCGGCGTCATCGCACCCTAGCTGTTGAACAATCTATCAACAAATATCTGACAGTTGCCCAGCTTGGATTACTTCAAAACTGTCTTGTCAATTTTTGTAGATTACATGTAATATATTTGTCTTGTATCATACGATAACTGAAAAATACATATATACCTCTTGACTTGTATCTTTTGTTTTGCATTTTCCTGTGTGATAGTAAAATACACTCAGCAAAAAAGAAAGTAAACACTTTTCAAGTTCACATTTGTAATATATAACTTTAATAAAAATCAATGAATTATATATCAAATTAAAGGCAATTTAATTTTCTTTCAGCCTGTGAGGGTAATTTGAAGATGAATTTTATGCATGAGTGATCACATGCGTTTTTATCCCCTGAGGTGCAAAAGTAAAAATTGCAAAAATGGACCTTAATCCACTGATATTTAAATGGCACAACACAGTCAATGGAAACAAAAGTTCAGACTTAGACAATGGCTTGATCTTTGAATAAAAGACAGAATTTGTTAAAACTGCAAGACTGAGTCATTTTGTCTTTTTACCAATAAAGAGAGAGAAAGAAGCTTCTCTACAGCCTTCAACTTTAGAAAATGTTTGAATGTCTGACATGTAACCGCCCTTGTGTCTATACTCTAAATCCAATTGAAACTTCTTAGACTTAGGAGAAGCTTCTTTCTCTCTCTTTCTCTCTCTTTGTTGGTAAATAGACAAAACGACTCAGTCTTGCAGATTCTGTCTTTTATTCAAAGATAAAGCCATTGTCTTAGACTGATCTTTTGTTTCCATTGACTGTGTTGTGCCATTTCAATATCAGTGGATTATGGTCCATTTTTGCAATTTTTACTTTTGCACCTTAGGGAATAAAAACGCATGTGATCACTCATGCATAAAATTTATCTTCAAATTACCCTCAGAGGCTGAAAGAGAATAAAATTGCCTTTAATTTTATATATAATTCATTGATATTTATTAAAGTTATATATTACAAATGTGAACTTGAAAAAGTGTTTACTTTCTTTTTTTGCTGAGTGTAGGTACTGTATTTGTATCATTTTGTGTATACTTTCACTTTGTAAAGAGCATAGAGAATGTTATATGCCACATATAAAACATCATCTTCTACTACTTCTGTTTATTCTCTCAGGACCACTCTAACTAGCGCTATTGTCTTTATATGGCATTGAAAAGGTTGTGTTGATAATTGTTTACTGATTTAAATATAAAATGTGCTTCTTTGTACTATAAAGAATCAAATTGTCACCTGTTACAAGCCCAGAGAAGTCAAATTAAATGAAAATAAGGTACCTTAACCCGTTGGAGACCATATGATTTCAATATAACGAGCATTCCCCAGGCCTTGATATCTCGTTCTTAATCTCCACGAAGTTGAAAATCACAATCTAAAAGCGTTAAACAATACCTTTGGATTTCATTTTCAGGCAGCACTTTATATAGAGAACGCAATAACCATTTATTACTAATGAAATTACTAAAATTCATGTTTCCCTTTTTTTTTGCTGCAGGATTTTTTTTTTTTGCTTTGAAGCTACTATACCTTCTCAAAGAGAACAATGTAGAGGGAGAAACCAAACTGGTCCTTCAGTCCGATCTTCTGAGTTAACAGCTGGCACAGTTCTTGTACGGTCGTAGCAGAGTCGGCCAGTAATGTACGAGTGGTGCCATCCATAAATGTGATTTGTAACATCAAGGGATTCTTGGTCTTAATTGACTGTCCACGAAAAAGAAGCAAAGAAAATTAAACATTTTTGAAATGTGAAAAATGACGCATCACAGAACTGAATTAAGTATATTAGCACAGAGTGATGATACTTAATGAGATAATTCAGCTACATCGTACACTTCTTTAAATGGAATCTCAAGAAAGAAATCATTCCAAAGGAGAATATTGATTGTTACAAATCATTACTATTTACACTTCTGCAGCCATATCTGAAAGCCCCACATGTTTTTGTTGAAACAAAGATTATAGCAAGTATGAAGCAATCAGCATACTACCAAATCAGTCTTCTGGATTGCTCTTAACATGTCTTTATTTTGTTCCATTTTGCTAAAAATAGGTCATAAAGTGAGTTTCATACTGTTAAGTATATATATTTGATGAGCTTGATACCAACAGAAAGTGCTTGTCCAAGTACATAGTGTGGTATGATATGTCCAGTATACAGGTCCCGTAGGATTTTTGTGCTAAAATTGATTTTTTGCTGTTTTGGCTTCTATAGGGTCTAATCTATCAGAAATTGACGGGGTACAAATTTTCAGACCCTTCCATCATTTCCTGGCGGGGGGTCCTTTAACCCTTCCAATCCCAAGCTATTTTGGCCCGTTTTGGCCCAAGAAAGCATATTGTTACTGTTCATAATTTCTACATTTTTAGGCCAATTAAACTGAAATTTGGCAGAAATATTCAGAAAGTCACACTTTACAATACAACACCATCAAAATTTCTGATAGTTACCACATCGAGCAGTATTTGTCAAAATATGATAAAAATATGGAAAATATTATTAGAAAATTACAAACTGCTGGTTAGTTTGGGGGCATAATTGTGTACTTATTACTGAAAATGCATCCAATTTGAGTTATCACACATCTGAAATAATTATGGAACACATTTATTGTGTAAAGGTTACATCTTAAGTGTATTTAAAGGTCCAAATGTCATAATAATTTGGTATTTACCACATACTTGCCCTTATCCAACACAAGAGGGCACCAGACAATTTATTGATAATAATTAAGAATTACCTCTAAAAATCAAGTTCTTGTGATTATTATTGTATGGATATATTATTCTCACTTCATTTTTGTTCTGTAATCACTATTCACATGCATTGGTTGAGATTTTTTGAAATATATAAATTTGATTTGCCATAAAAATGGTGTAATTATAAAGAAAAACCTAAATGATTCAAAATTTGTGATTCTCTATAAATCTGTTTGACATTTGTGTTTCCTCCAAACTTGAGGGGCATTTGGTCACATCTTTGTAGTTATAAACTCAAAGAGAACCCCCAAAATGGATTTTTAGTACTACTTATTCATGGTTACCATGGCAACTGGGCTTGCTCATCCTGTTTTCGTTGGGAGGTTACGTGGTCACGTATTTTTGGACCCTCAAAATTGTATGTCATTGGCCAATTTTCATAATTCCAGAGTGTTTTGGAGATTTTTCTATAGATCGAAGTTGATTATTTTACTTTCAAAGCAGTGTAAGAAGTGTACTTTTACGATTTTTTGGTGCAGTAGCTGGGGTCCACCCCCCATCCCTCCCCAACAGACCTCTGTGTCGAAGTCATAATTACATTCCCGATAATAATTCTGCTCTTTTCTCAATCAAGGCACAAACATACAAAAACAAACATATTAACAAAAAGCCAGTACTGTAGGGAGGGGGCCCTTGGTCCACCCAAAGGCCCCAAAGTGCTTATTTATGGTTGCCATGGCAACTGGGCTTGCTCAATTTTTGGTGAGAATGCAGGTGTGGTCACCCATTTTTGGATGTCAAAATTGTATGTTAATGACCGATTTTCAAAATTCCAGAGTGTTTCGGAGATTTTTATATTGATCAAATTTGATTATTCACTTTCAAAGCAGTACAAGAAGTGTCCTTTTTTTAAAAAAAACTTTTGATGCAGTACCTGTAGCTGCCTCCCTCCCAGATCACCCCACCCCGCCCCAATGGACCTCTGTGCCAAAGCCATGATTACATACCCTATAATCAGATGATAAATTCTGCTCTTTTCTCCATGAATACAATTTATTCCAGTAATCAGCTACAATGAAGAAAGCAGAAAGTGTTGCACAATATTTATGAATTATTTCCATGGCAACAAAGTGTGTTCAATCTGTTTTAGAGGAAGGGGATGTCACTCATTTTGGGCACCCCAAACTGAATTTTAACACCCGATATTTATAAGTCAAGAATGTTCTGGAGATTTTTTTTTTTTTGAGATCTACGTCAATTTATTTCACTTTCAAAGCAGCAAGAAGTGTTCATTTGTGACTTTGATTCAGTAGGTGAGGCTCTCTCTCCACACTTGACCCCCACCATCCACCCCGACGAACACATGTGTAAGTCATGATTACATTCCTGGCAATGATTATACTCTTTTCTCAACCAATAAATTTGTACGATCATTTTGCAGATGAAGGAAAAATCATACAGACACATTTATACACAAACACTTAAACAATAGATCACTAGTGCACGGCAGGGGATCATGGTCACACCACTATATTCATTTGTTCATTTGCTTGTGTGTGTGTGTGTGTGTGTGTGTGTGTGTGTGTGTGTGTGTGTGTGTGTGTGTGTGTGTGTGTGTGTGTGTGTTGGGGATGTATGAGTGAGACAGAGACACCTAATTTTGACTTGATGCGAAATAGTTCTGCTTGTTTTTATGCCTGCGCTTGAATGAAGCTGGAGGCGTTGTTTGATCTTATTATTGCACTATTTGGAGAACCCTGAAATGAATTTTGAAGTATTTGATATTTTGGTTGCAATTTGTCAGGGGTCAGGAGTCAAGGGTCAAAGGTCAATTGGTTTTGCTTAAATTTTCCAGTTTACAGCCAGGCCAGTGGTATCTAATGGTATTGGCATGGTACAAATGGAAGTAATAGGCATTATAATATTGTCAAAAAGTCAAAAAGTCAAAAAGTCACTGAATTTTAAGTATTCTTGTGACAGATAAGGTAAGGACAGTAACATTGCATGTTTCTTTCAGATTGGTTTGTATCTAATTGTGCCAGAGACTGCAAAGAGCAATATTCTTCTGCAGAGGTGCTGTGGCGAAATTTGTAAGGCGTGTGCCTAATAATCTAGAGGTCTCGAGTTCGAGCCAACTGCCCAGCAGTAATGTCCTTCAGCATGACATTTTTAATCTGCTTTGCTGCTCTCCTCCCAGGAGTATAAATGGATACCTGATATGAGAATGACTTGGTTTGTCTGGCTTGATGCGCCTCCTTGGCAGCTCAGCTAGGAATACTCCCCATGCAGGGATTGGAAATGGTGCATATCTTTGTCCAGGTTAGAACTATATCCCAGTGACCAGGGTAATAATATCCAAGCGCATAGAGACTGATCTCATCGGTATTATGCGCTATATAAAAATGGAATATCATTATTATTATTATTATTATTCTTAGGGGTGCTTCGCTTCTCCCTCCAGCAGCTCTGGTCCACCTGTGGGGTACAAGGCCCCTTGAAGAGTGATACGCACTAAAAACGTTTGGTTTTCTCTAGACATGGCCATTACATTTATGCACTTGAAATGGAAATCAGTCACTTATTTCAAGAAACATTCATTCAGAAGACAAAAAAACAAAAACAAAAACAAATAGGTATGTCTATTGGCCTTTGGATTGACCAAGGGCCCCCTCCCTACAGTAGTGGCTTTTTGTTAATAATTTATGTTTGTTTCTGTATCTTTGTGCCTTGATTGATAAACATGATAAAAGAGCAGAATTATTATGGGAAATGTCATCATGACTTTGGAACCGAGGTCTGTTGGGGAGGGATAGAGGGATGAGGGAGGGGGGACCCAGCTTCTGCACCAAAATCGGAAAAGTACACTTCATACACAGCTTTGAAAGTAAAATAATCAACTTCGATCTATAGAAAAATCTCCAAACACTCTGGAATTATGAAAATCGGCAAATGACATAACAAATTTTGAGGGTCCAAAAATACGTGACCACAAAACATCCCAACGAAAAGAGGATGAGCAAGCCCAGTTGCCATGGCAACCATGAATAAGTAGTACTAAAAATCCATTTTGGAGGTTCTCTTTGAGATTATAACTACAAAGATGTGACCAAATGCCCCTCAAGTTCGGAGTAAACACAAGTGTCTAGCAGATTTATAAAGAATCACAAATTTTGAATCATTAAGATTTTTCTTTATAATTATACCATTTTTATGGCAAATCATATTTACATATTTCAGCAAATCTCAACCATTGCATGTGAATAGTGATTACAGAACAAAACTGAAGTGAGAATAATATATCCATACAATAATAATCACAAGAAATTGATTTTACAGGTAATTCTTAATTATTTTCAATAAATTGTCTGGTGCCCTCTTGTGTTGGATAAGGGCAAGTATGTGGTAAATACCAAATTATTGTGACATTTGGACCTTTAAATACACTTAAGATGTAACCTTTACACAATAAATGTGTTCCATGATTATTTTAGATATGTGATAACTCAAATTGGATGCATTTTCAGCAATAGGTACACAATCATGGCCCCAAACTAAACAGTGGTTTGTCATTTTCAAATAATTTTTTTCATATTTTTATCATATTTTGACAAATACTGCTCGATGTGGTAACAATCAGAAATGTTGATGACATTCTATTGTAAAGTGTGACTTTCTGAACATCTGTGCCAAGTTTCAGTTTAATTGGCCTGCAAATGTAGAAATTATGAACAGGAACAACATGCCTCCTTGGGCCAAAACGGGCCAAAATAGCTTGGGATTGGTAGGGTTAAATGACCCCCGCTAGGAAATGATGGAGGGGTCTGAAAATTTGTACCCCGTCAATTTCTGATAGATTAGACCCTATAGAAGTCAAAACAGCAAAAAAAAAATCAATTTTAGCACAAAAATCCTACAGGATTACATACCATACTACACTATACAAGTCAAATACTTATTTTGCGAATCTGTTCCAACAATGTATAATTAAGGATTAAAAAGAAATACTCTGAAAGAATTTACTCATTTTTATCTCAAAACTTACGAATTTAAGATGAATATCTGTACAGGCAGTATTTAACTACGTTGTTATATTCATTATTATTATTATTTATTCACTTTTATTAGTATTATATTATTATTATTATTAATCATCATTCATTATTATAACATTACAGATATGGACCATCCTAATTGCAGCATGGCGAAGATTTATTACTATCAACTGAACCCTTAGCTCATCTATACACTCGACCCCCCTGTCTAAGGGATATTGTTCACTGGCCCCGTCAGCTGTATCTTAGCTAACAGATATGATCACCATCCACCAAGTCTTCCGATTCAGTCTTGCGTTCGGGACGAACTTCGCAGCGAGCAACCTCGACTGCTCTGCGTTCTGGCTTCTAGGTCATGGGGGATTTGCACTTTTACGAAGGCTGCGCCCGTCTTGACTTACCACACTTCTACATAGCAACATATCCCTCCTTACCTGGAGTGTCTCTAACCAAGGCTAGCGAGGTTGACTTCTCGCTGCCGTTAGCTAGCGTTCTGCCTGCAACCCCTCGGCGGCAGGTACGCCGAACTAATAAGGGGACCCTCCGTCGTTTGCATGAAAACACCGCAAGTACAGTACTTCAAAAACTAGAAAAATACTAGGGAAAAACATGAAGGCATGTTAGTTTCTGAAAGAGACAAAAAATTGGCAATTTTGAACAGCAGGACAGTGATTACTCAACCTGAAAACCTGCTATACCTTCCATTAAACAAATGGCAATGACAAACCGGTCTTTTCGCTACTCCCTGCACGCCATGAAACTGTTTCACGAGAAAAGGAGAATGAACTAGTTTTAAGACGCTGTAACTCAGGCGCGGTTCTACCGGCGCGGGGGATTTGGCGGCGGCTTGAGTCCCGCCCCCCACCATCCTCGCTCCCAAGCCCGGTTCTCCTCACAACACAATATTTTCGGACATACTAAACAAAACTCACCTCAATTGAAAATTATTCTAATATCACTAGGCTGTGGCTCCTCCCCCCAGAAATTGCCTAACGAGATAATCCCCTAATTTCTTCCGACCCATTATGCGCAAAATGTCATAATTTCTTATTCTTGCTTGCGTTAGAAATTCTTTTTCCAATAAAATGATACCAAGATCATTGACTTTTGAGTAAGGCTATTCTAATTCTACGGCCATTTTTCGGACAACTCCAATTCTCCCAAAATCTCCGCCAATTTTCACCACACGAGGCGGTAACAACTAACGGAAAAAACCGCCTAGATATTGTGTCTCTGAGCTTGCCCATACCAGCCGCACTACCAGGACAAACCGCGCATGACTATGGAGGTGTAGCTAGCATCGTCTCCTTTTTATGAAAGCACCGGGCATGTCCAGGCTTTCATAAGAAGACGCAGGCTAGTACATCTCCATAGTCATCGCGGTTGTCTGGTATCTGCGGGCTGGTTATGGCAAGCCTCAGAGGCGCACACATATCTAGGCGTCCGACAGACCGCCGCTTGTTAGAAAATTTGGCGCGCGAATTTGGAAATTGCATTGCCTACCGAAACAATGAGCCCTTAGAATCAAAACCGCCCTTACTCAAACATCACACTGAACTGGTATCATTTTCAGGTTGCGAAAACGAATGCTTCTAACCAACAAATAAAATAACCATGAACAT
>JZLH01S0607223.1:80912-93448 GCA_001188425.1 Eucidaris tribuloides | reverse complement strand
GTCAAACGTGTTTAGGGTACATTTTTCCCCAAGCTTTCTTTAAAAGACTGGTCAAACGTATTTAGGGTATGTATATTCCCAAGCTTTTTCCTCCTCGTTTCTAAAACGTGTGATCCCCGGCTACGAAAGCGATGTGTACAACCCTGGGAAACACCCGCAGGAAAACAGATCGTGTTTAGGGGTCAAAAATGCGTAAATGAAGCACGCGAAAAACTTGTTAAGGGGGTTATTTTGCACACAGAGAACAACTTGTTTAGGGGGTGTCTAGAAATAATTTGGTCACGCATGTGTACAGCATTATGTTTGACTGATCCCCCCGGGCTACGTTCGCGACAGCTTTCATGATTGGCGGTATCAAAATAATAAAATCCCTTGTGTGTAGATAGATCTTTGAAGATTGCACCAATGAATTGTCCATGATCAATAGACTGTAAACATTCTGTTTGCTTCGTTCTTATATCAAAATCAAGATTTATCCCGGTCTCGAAATCTAGATCACATACCCATCGGGTAAGTACATTATTATTTCATTTCACTCATATATTGTTGTTTTTGTATGACCTTTTGAAGCAGATTTGGTATTGGTATAGATTTACATCCCTTTTGATTGAGGAGAATTTTTTGCTATTTCACCCCCACCTTCCCTTCAACCAACCTCTGAGTACAGCTCCGTGTGTATATGTCAGCATGTATTAAAGCTGTTTGTTCACTCTTGACCATGCAGGCTTTCTCTTTCGGAAGTATAGCCATCCAAAGTGTACATGTAATTCAAAAAAAAATCCATCAACTATGATTATACCGTTTTATTCTTAGTACACATAATGCCTTTATACCCCGATAAGAATGTTAACAAGCTTTACTTTCATACTTAAACAAAGTGCTTTCACCAAGTATGGTGTTTAGCCAGCGTCGAGTGCCTACAAAGTAACTATTAATTATTCATCTTAGGCGACGTGCAAAAATCATTTACTCAAGCAAAACTTTACTTTATCATCTTAGACTATAAAGTAGAAGTATGGTAGGTCTACGGTTAACATGTTCTTTGACGTTTAAAATTCTGTCTTATCTTTCTATTTATTTGTTTGTTTATAAATTCATTTATTTTCATAATCAGTTTTTCTTGCAAATCAATGGAGGGAGCAACTAGTCTGCTTTTCCCCTTAAATACACTATTTAACATTGTGGAGCGTCAGTTAAAAAAGAAGAAGCCATAACTGTAATATCTGAGGTACGAGTACGTAATAATTCAATTTCAATTTCAATTTATTTTTCCTGTTTCTCAAAAGAATTACATTTGTCACAATAAAACAAGCATAACATGATATCAAAAAGAACAATAAATGACGATATTTACAAAACTTACAAATTAATTGATTGTATAATCAATATCGTATAGGCAAGCAAAATCATGAGAATTATGACGGAACTTACATAAAAGATGACTTGTACAGCTGCTGCAGTATGATCCGAAAAAAGTACGATAATTGCCATATTTATGGAGACTGTAAACAATCAATGTATTGTAAACAGAATAAACAGGGAGAAGAAAACAAATTAAATAAAAAATAACGAAAACAAAAATAGACAAATACCGGCAAATATAGAACAATCACGAGCTACCACATTGACATTATTTCTCCCATAATGCTTATACTGGCAGTAGGAAGATAAAACCAGTACGTCTTTCAATAGTTTTAAAAACATCTTAAATCCCATTTAGTGAGTTTGTATATGATATATTAATTTACTTTTCTCCGTATATATTTTTTCTTTTCATTGTTTTGTGTGTGTCCAATAATACCTTTTTGTACAGAGGTACACTTTATATAAGGCTTCATGTTTTTTTGTTAAACCCCATTCCCATAAAATGTCTTTTGTGTAAATGTTTTTTTTTCTTTAATGTTCATTATGTTATTATGTCAATCATGTACCCCAATTTTGCTTTATGTCACATCTTTTTATCATGTAAGTACCATGTAAACACAACAACAAAAAAGTAACTACCCCTTTTCAAACTACCATAACTTTTAATGGAACAAGCCTTAGCAAAATAATTTGGCAGGAGTATTTCTACACTCATTGACTAACTTAGGTATGAAAATGTGATTGATCTGTCAAGCCATGCATGAGTGAGCATGCATTAAAGGTAAAAATGTCACTTTCCAAAAGTCACAAGGGTCATTTTGGGGAATTTCTGATGCAGAATTTTGACGAATTTTGTTTCTGGTGAATATTAAGCGCTATTTATTTTAATCATCTATCGTTTGACCTTCTTACACCTCCCCTGGCACTATTCGCATATTTTACGCTTCAATGAGCTCAATTTAATAATTACCATATTTCTCAATTTTGAAATTGTAAAATCCATTGAGTTTAATGAAAAACATTGAAATCCGTATTTTTCAGCAAAATGTATCTTTACATGTTGTACGAACATAAGAGGTTTTAACCATGTCATGGTTGAGTGAGCACACTTTATGAACAAAGCAAAAAATGCCATTATTTACCATTACTTTGGCATAAGAGATGACTGCTGTGACTTTTGAAAAGTTACATTTTTGCCTTAAATGCATGCTCACTCATGCATGACTTGACGGATCAATCACATTTTCACACAGATGTTAGTCAATAAGTGTAGGTATACTCCTGCCAAATTATCTTGCTAAAACTCATTTTGTTATGAAGTTATGGTTGTTTGAAAAAGGGGGTAGTTACCTTTTTTGTTGTGTGTATTATGTTTTTATGTTGAATGAATAAATGAATTTGAAATTTAATGAATAATGGATGAACATCACCCACAACTTATGCATCTGGTGTAGTCTTAAAGCTCAGTGACATGATTGGGAGAAATGAAAAATGCCTTTCGAACCAAACTGGTTGAAAGATAAACCAAATGTACACCAGCTGGAGTGGATCTCCTGGCTGGGAGGATTTGTCTTGAGTTTGTTTGCTTAAGGAGAATCAAGCATGAACAGGCCAGCAGTTTAATTTTATCGGGGTACGATAGATTTAATCCCCATAGAAGGCTGTATACACTACAAATTTGTCTGTTACAAGGCATACTGATGGACATTGTTTTAAAATGAGTTAGCTTTTGACTACAAAAATTTCACAGTAGAATCCCTGCGTACTTTACTTAATTCTAGAATAGTTTTTACCCCAAATCATATCATTTACCTTTAAGTCTGTAACACAGAAGTCTATGAGGGAAGTGGACACGACATGCAAACTGGGTATAGATTTTCACTAAGTGATTGTTTTAAAATACACATCTTTTCAGAGCTTGACTTTTACTTCTTCTAATCAGAGACATTTATATAGCATGGAGGATTATGTAGCTCAGATTTTCGAAACTGTAATCATTGTTAAGTGCCTTTAAATTCGTCTTTGCTCACTAACCATAGTAGCTTCAGGCCTTGTAGACCTACTTACTGTAGTGCACGGTTGAGTGGTAAAACATAAAATGAGGCCATGTAAGATACGCCTCACTGAGAGTTGAATACGGATTTCGAGCCGCCATCCACAATTTATTCGCAACTAACAGCATTTACATTCAATTGTAGCCATTTTGATAACAACAGCGAGGGGAGGCGAGATATGCTGTATAAATGCTGGAGAGATATTCTCGACGTATGCGGTAAGCCAGGCATGCATTTTCCACGATATCTCTATATTGCTTTACCGTTGATATACCATTTATCAGTACTGAACCGTGTGTTTATTCCAGGAGCTAGAAAACGCTTAATTCAGTGGACCAATTTTAACATTCAGGTTTCCGTGTGGTCCACATTGACTTATTTGCTTTGCCAGTATAGGAATAATAGAAAAAGTGTGTTGGTCATCATTCATTCAATATTCAACAATAAAGGAAATATTACAACATTCATGCATGTACATTGAAAACGATTAATTTTGTTTTTTTCTTGCTTAAAAACAAATATACATAACAAAACTCTAAGCCCAGGTCATGACATATTAACGTACATGCAGAGCTATACACTAAACACATGTTAGATTTAGATTCGAAAATGATACATGTATTGCACTATAATAGACCAATTCAGTTTCAGAACACTGGAGTTTACGTCAGCCATAACGGGGGGCTTCCAAAACAAGAAGAAATGATAATTCAAAGGGTTATGTAATAAGTCAGGTGCATTGAGATGTCAGTGTTTTTGTTATGCATGCTTGAAGCCCCCCCCCCCCCCCCAGCTTAGGCAGCCCCAAACAAAAACAAGGGTTCTAATTTTAGGTTCCAAGGGGTGGCATTCGGCGTCATTATTGGAGAGGGGTTACGTGATTGGGTGGAGTAAGAGCACTATTATTGGTACAGAGCTGTCCTATGACTAACTTTTGATTCGAAGGGCGTACACCTAAAACGGAGTCGGAATCCGGTGTAGTGGAGGGGTATGTTGGGTATGACCCCTCCAGTGGTACGAATATGGATGTTTATGCATTTTGTCTGTCTATAATGCGTGAGTTATTGATGAAATATGAGTGCACGAAAATATATTTAGTCGATGATTGTGATGAAATAACGAGCAGGGTGCGCCAAAGGTGTTGTAACCTAATCCCGCCTATGCCCATGAACCCCCCCCTCACACACTACTACACGCTGTTGTAGCAAGAATATTCATGTTACGAGGTAGGTAACGCCATTTTGGCATGGAGTTCTATTTACTATAAGTTCTGTTTTAGGATGGGGCACCTAATTATGGTGTTCAGGATGGAGGTGGGGGGTCAATGGGTTGGGGGTGACCCTTCAATGTACGTATGTATGATATTTTGCCCAGTGTATCATCTGTGTAATGTAACTGTATGATTGAAAATTATACACGAAGATTTTATGATGCTTATGAAGAGAACATTGCGTGGCTCGATGTGAAACCCTACTCCTGCCAGGCGCTAGCCCCCGCTTTGCACACTCAAAAACACATCAGTGGTTACGTGGACATGGACGTTCTGCCAAATTAACTGCTAACTGCTACCAAGGGGATAAACGCACTTTTTGCGCGTGTATTAAGACTTCGTATTAACCTAATTTGTTTTTAGAAGGTGAGCATGCCAAACTAGGATTCATGATCGCGAGAGTGCAATGTGATGTTTGCGACCCTCCCATGGTACAGATAATATAGTTTTATGGACAGTGTATATTCTAGTGTATGTGACTTGATGGTAAGTACTGGTTACTCAAAAATTATTATTGATGTGACTATACTTTCTCAGTAACAGTCACAGGCCACGTGGGGGTTTACCCATACCCATTCCTCTTCTACCCTCACAATCCTGCGCCAGACACTTAATAATTTATCCCTTAAGTCATGGAGAAGTAGCCTGTCAGTCTAATACAAGATTTGCCGTTTACAAGATGGATAAATGCACGCATTTGTTTTCTTTTATAGATTCTTATTAGCAAATTTTGATTGTGTATAGAAGGGAACCCCAATGGGGTTCAGGACGGTGGGTAGCCATTGTTGGGGTTTAACCCTCTTCCAATGATACAGAATTATGCCAAATTTTTGGCGCAGTGTTATTCATTATAGAGTGATGTGAGCTGTATAATTGAAAGTATGCCACATAAGATATATTTATTATAGGATACAGTTTAAGAGAAACGACATCATGATAAGGCGTCTGGGGTGGTGATCACACTACCCTTCCTAGCCCCACTCGTTCAAGACATTCTCACCTTGAATATAATGATTGGTGTGGTGGTCTGCAAATTATATTGATTTTTAAGCAAACGAATAGTATTTACCGAATGAAGAAAGGGAAATGTTCTATGAAGAGGACGGGTGTGGGGGTTCCAACGCTCTATAGGTGTGGGGTCGGAGGTATAAACCTATAAGTTCTTGTGAGTAGGGAAACAATTTGTGATGCTTGCTATCAGCAATCAAGATTATTAGTAGGGAGTTGGTGGAGGGTTACAAGGGATAGGAGAGTAGCGAGGCGCGAGTGAGTAGCAGGCATGCTGGAGCAGTGCCGATTTTTTCACAGGAACTGCCCTGTTTGCATGAATGTCTTTTTGACGTATGGAATTGTCATCTTATGCAGAGTTATGATGCCTTTTTTACGGAAGTGACGTGCCTTCAATTAGGGTAAGTTGCATTTTGCATTCGAGGCCAGGTGCCCTTGCGTATAATGAGGTGTCGTTCTATTATCATAGAAAGATTACGCTGTTCCTTGGTGAATTAAAGGTTTCCTCTCTTTGAATTGCTTCCCTTTCTGGCAATGATAGGTTATGCCGTTTGTCCTTTCTAATATTTCTAATACATAATAATGTATTTTGATTTTCGTAGACCCTCATAGACCCTTTTCACTCTTGCCCTCCATTCCTGGTAAATGCTACTGAAATATCATTTTGAATGTTGCTTGTTAAAGATTGATTGCTAGATCGGCCTAATTAAGTACAAATTCGGCGTGGGGTGGGACGATTACTTGTTTGGCAGTGAGGTATGGGAGTGTATGAGTGGGGATGCTTGGCAGAAGTCACCCGATGCTTCCTCTTGCTCTGTTTATAATAATCAATCGTTATATTTGATGCAAAATATTCACCGATACAGTCGACTATGACAATGTGTATCCATTATTTCGTATACCTGGAGGAGGGTCACCCACCATCTCAGCCCCTGATCCTAATCTGAACCTGGTTTGTGGTGGCTCACCTTATAATCAAAATTTAGTTTATGAGGAAGCCCGTATACCAATAATTGCGTATTTGTAGTCCAGCCTAGATGTAACGTTAACTAATATTATAAACATACATGTAGCCGTCTGTGCATTTGGGGGAGGGGCAGCTGTCTTGAAGCATTCGTGGGGTGGGTTTCAATTATGGATGCATTGCCTGTCTATTTCATCATATAATGATATCTATTGTGCTATAAGTTTTCATCATACATTCATTTATATGATACACTGTGCATAAAATTCACGTTTTCTGCTAATAGTAGGGGGGGGGTCACCCCACCATAGCCCCTGATCCTGATTTCGTGCACTTTTTTCTGGTCTGGCTCCCTTTTAAATCAAAATTTTAGTTCTAGGGAGCCTATATTTACCAAAAATCGGTTTTTTCACCTCGATAACGCAAACATAGTGCGAAGGTAGTAGTGTGTGTGTGTGGAGCGCTGGCGGGGCGTGGGAGGATTGTTTGGGGCATGGATTGGTTGGGTTACCTCTGGGGCTTCAGTGTCACTATGTTCATAGTCTTATATAAATAGCTTTGTGATAATTTTTATCGTCAGCCACTGCGTTTATATGTGAATTATAATGTTTGTCATAAAATTCATATTTATAGTATCAGTTGAGGGGCGTTTCTTCCCCGACCTTACCTGCATCCCTGATCTTTGAATCCGGTCTTGGCGTGTGTACCTTGTCTAAAATCAAAGTTAGTCAATAATGGAAGTCTCTTGTACCAAAATGGGTGCTTAGTTTATCACCAAATAAGTGTTACTTACATAGCACTTCGCTAATTACTTCGTAGGAACTTCGGCCCCTACGAAAGCAGCTCGTATGAAAGTTATAATTATGTAGGTACGCAGGTATGCATACATACGGGAAAACATGCAAATGCATGCCCACCCATAGAATATGCATAAATGTATTGGACTGGCCTCGTGTAGCCTATGTACCCTATTTTATTTTGAAGATGAACACCAGCTCCCTTGTTCTATTGGATTTTCATGTTTACAATTTGAGCGTCTGTTTTCTATGATGAAAGGCCCGGTATGGTCCACATGAATATGGTCCACATGATATTACGAATCTACCCAGCTTGATATAAAGCTGAATCATATGCTATCGTATAGTGAACTTGCTTATTGTATAGTTACTGTATGTGTTGTTGAAAGCAGAACCTCACAGACCATAGGACAAGGTTCAAGATTTGTCCACCATTTCACTGACAAAACACGGTGTGTAAAAATATTAAGGGGGGGGGGGATTGCATTTTAGAAAAAAAATATAGGTCTTTTCTAAGGTACTATATCTGAATTTAATTTTTGCAACGTAGAACCATGTATCTTTCATCGTTTTTGAGAAAAATACAAATCAGATTTTTGGCCATTTTTGGCCTAAAATAGTTGTTTGGGGTGACAAAAATTTTCACAGCCGTCTTTGAAATGGTTGTAGTATCCACAATATTGGAATATGTTCCTTTTTTGTGTGTAAATTCAATATTTCATAGTAAAGTCCTTCCAGTGAAACTGTGCTTGCTTCAGTTTACTGTATAATTTACACGTGTAACCCGTAGAAATTCCTTTTGCCGTCATAAACGATACCCCAAAAATGCCCTTTTCAGAGTGATGCTTATTTTAAACTACCATAACATCTGATAGGAAGCAGCTAGAGGGCTGAATTTAGCTATAAGCTCATTTTAATTGTAGTTTACTTACAATAAATAAATAGGAGAAAAATGCAAAAAGCTACCCCTACCCCTTAATTTTGAAAAGTGTGTAAAAATCGGGACATTACTCAAAAAAATTATGTTGGAAAAACCAATTTAATCAATAATGCTCCTTATACTTCCCCCATAAGTGATTAGATTTCTTTTATGGTAGCCTTCATACTTTTTTCCAAATATATATATATATATATATATTTTGCAATTTAGATTTTACTGATTTTGAACCCAAATATAAATACACACCCTGTATAATCTATCATTTTCATAATGTGTTGAAATGTATGGATATTTTCTCTTCTAAAACTACCCACCTGTTCATATGAATACATTTTCAATACCACAAATGCAATATGCATACATTAGTCGTTGCTATGTCTGGCCAACCTCCAGCAATCTATCGGGTTGTTTAAGAGCAACCTTTGCCAAACAGAATAGTATGCATAATATTTGCATTTATTTATAAAACTGTTCTAAAGGCAACATATGCCCTAGTCTGGCTTCCAGACATTTAGATTAATCTGTCTTTTACACACACACACACACACACACACACACACACACACACACACACACACACACACACACACACACACACACACACGCACACGCACACACACACACACATACACACATTCTGACATATCTAAAAAAAACAACATATTTTGCATTTCTGACTTCAGAAATGAATTCAGCACAACATTTCAGTCTAGCAAACACATATATATATTTTTTTAAATGAAAACATGAACTTCATATTTTTGGTATTTTGGCAGTCAAATGGTGGTAGAACCTTGAATCTTGTCATAGGTGTACATGTGTGCAGGGGGTGGAAGCGTCGTACACCCCCCTCATTTCAAAGGGTCCGTATTTTTTCCAAAGGCATTTTTTTCTGAAGGTCTACAATGACATAAATGAAAAAAGCATTGATCAGGTACATTTTAATTACATCTTGCTGTAATTTCATCATGAAACAGTCCAAAAAATTATGATCACGACCCACCTCGAAAAATCCTGGATACACCCCTCCATGCATAACAGGAGATGTTTAAAATGATTTAATATAAATAAATTATTTAAATGATTAGATCTGTAATAATGATTCCATGCAAGAGTAGGAAAGCGCCTATGATATGAGGGATAAGTGAGAAAGGCATTAAAGCCCATCTTTTTAGCAGTTTGTAGTTTTTAAGATGACATAATTGTATTGTAAGCCCTTTGAGCCTAATGGGGAAAAGCACAGTATAAGTAGTAGTAGTAATAATACTCATAATCATAATCATCATAATCATAATCAATAATAATAATAATAATAATAATAATAATAATAATAACAACAACAACAACAACAACAACAACAACAACAACAACAACAACAACAACAACAATCATCATCATCATCACCATCATCATCATCATCATCATCATCATCATCATCATCATCATCATCATCATCATCATCATCATAATAATAAATGGGTCTAGTCATAAAAACATGTCATTGGGCATGATTGTAGACTATAACCAGGAAATATTTTCCCGACGTGGAGCCATCAAGAAAGATTCTAGGTTCTAGGTGTCAGGATAAGAAGTAGTATGACCAGTTTCCGTAGCCGTAGTCCTACTTGTTGTTATTTGTGTAGTTTACATCAATTACCGTATGAAACTGGTTACAAAACATTGTGTAGTAGCACGACCGAAAGAAATAGAGGTGTAAATGTGTCCTCTTAGATCTACTCAAGGCATATATTCATTAAAAATAAGTGGCAATAAATGCAGCATCCCGACAGACATGAAAAAAGCTGTAAGATATAATAAAAAATCAACTGGTCTCAAATGAAATACGATCGAGCACTTTAAGTTATGAGTTGAAGTAGGTATTATGTCATCCCAGACAACGGAAACAAAAACAACCAAAACCAGTTGAAATCAACTGGAAACACGGAAATAATACGATTGTCACAGAAGATTAACGTAACCCGATTGAGGCCAGGCGCGGTTCTAGAGCAGAAACTTTAAGGGGGGTATACTGGGGGCTTTATTCGCGGCCAAATCCTAGGTCCAAAAGTTTTCTGTGTCATCCTAGTCGCCGATATCGCTTAGCGGGGGGGGGGGGTATTTCCTGTAAAAATTTTAAAACATATGCCAAAGGGGGATGTTTGTTAATATTTTCATTGTAAAGACATGTTTCTTCCGAAAATTTGTGTGGGCTTGAGCAATTTTTGGGGGGCTTAAGCCCCCCAAACCCCCACCCCCATAACCCCCACCCCCATCCGTAGACCCCCCGCCTGATTGAAGATTGATGAATAAAACTTTTTTTACCAGCGAGATACTGAAGGTAAAATATGAAAACTCAAATAGCGTAGTACCATTGATTTTACCTTAGGAAACAAAACCTTCATTTAATAACCAGAGTTTTCTCGGGTGACAGTTTTAAAACTTGTAAATTTTGGTATTTAATAACACAAAAACTATACACAAGATAATACTGGCATGAGTACGAGTTATAGCTGAAGAGAGAACAATTTTGTTGAAGGTGGTTTGAATACGATATCAATGATCATTTTTATGTAATTCATGCTTATTTAAAAAAAATGGGATTCAGATTTTGCTCAATATCCAACCCCCTGTACAAAACTGAAACTGTACAGAAATCAAATGGTGTGTGTGAGAAAGTGTGCCTTGTCCACACACAATAGCAATAGACAATGGCTGTGCATATCGCCATTGGAAACTGTGGAATGCAATATTCTCATCTAGGTCTAGGTCTAGGGTAGATAAATGCTTTATAAATATTCACTAGAAATTAGGCTAGCCACTGGTAGTCTCAATGAAAGGTGCACATATAGGGTAAGATGAAAGCACGTGTTACCTTGCTTTGTCATACAGTACTAGATTTTGCCATTTTAAGCTTACAAACATTTTGCTTTCAGTGTTACCATCAATCATGGAATTCCTTGTTCTTCTTAATCTTGTTTATGGGCAATTCCAGCGTTACGGACATTACATTCAGAGATTTTTTTGCAACTTTGGGGGCTTATTTCTAGAAATCCTCCTCATCATTCTGAACTTTTTTGTGAGAATCTTACACGATCCACCCCCAAGTGTTAACAGTGTGAATTTGAATTAGTTTCTATTTATCGTTCGGTAGTTATCACTCATAATGTTTGCCGTTACGGACATTACATTTTTTGGACAAGACTTTTCACCTACCAACGCATTTGTCAAAAATTTTGTGAGCGTAAGCATGAAGTGAAGCCAATTTTCTTCTGGAATGGGTGCTGAGGACCTGTTTAAGTTGTAGGATACAACAGATTCAGTATATCCCATACAGGACCATAAATGTTGCGTTACGGACATTACATTTTTAACGTTACGGACATTACACCTCGGACCACTTTTTTAGGTCCTTATATTTATACGTTAAACCATTTCATAACTAATGTAAAGCTAATATTAGTCATTTTTGGTCCTTTCTTAACTAAAAACTACTATAAATTAATTCTGAAGTGCTGTTGAATTTTAAATAATGAGACCCAAAGACTGTGTGTTTTTCAAAAAATATAAGAAAATTTTGCAAGAAAATGGGTTTTTTGAAGAAAAGAATGTCTTAATATACTTCATATGTATTGAAATACCACTCAAATTAAAGAGTTCGATGAGTTCTTTTGTGTGATACTAAATCTATCACTGTAGCCCATATCAGCCATTCCACGTAAGGGTCAACATCAAACTCAAAAATTGAAGTGAAGCAAGTGATTTTTTGTCACTTATGATTCAAAAGAGGAATATTGAAACCATCTAAATCTCAAAGATTTTTTAAAATAAAGCATTTGAATTAAAGTTACAGCCTCCTGAACATACATGAACTTCGTGGTAAAAAAGAAGGGTTTGGGGTATAAATCACAAACAGAGAAAATAAATGAAGCTGATTCATAACATGTTGCTTTTTCTGCATTCATTAGGTAGCTATTCCAGTAAATTTGATAAAACATTAAAAAAATTTGAAATGCTTTTCGTATTTTCCCAGTATTTCATCATGAAAACACCCGCGAAATATGTCACGCGAGTCACAAAATAAGGGGATTTTTTTTAAGATTACTAAAAAACTAGAAAGAGTTTCAGCTGGTGTTTGACA
>JZLH01S0607223.1:63319-80036 GCA_001188425.1 Eucidaris tribuloides | reverse complement strand
GCCACGACGACAAACTCCGCAAAACTAAGCTCCGGCAACTTCGTTGCGAGCATCAAAAGTACTATGATAATTAACAATCATTCACGAACTGAATCATGTATAGCCAATGCCTGTTCAAACATGTTAAATTTTGGTTTTAATAAAGCCAGTTTATAACAGTAAGACATTGAAACTTGAATTTGTTCAAATGTCACGCGAGTCACTATTGGAATGGCTGATATCATTTTTTGAATTATTACCGATTTATTTGATTTTGAGCCGGGGCCGTTAACATTTTTCGCGGAATTTGCCTCTATTAATTAAGTCTACATCACCCTCAGCAGCATCGACATAATTATTTTGATCTATCGGAATCATTACTCAACACTGTCAAATCCATTTCAAACATTAAAAAACATCTATCAGGGCTGACGAATTTGATTTTTTTAACAATGTTGTGAATAAAGCTGTAGTGCAGGCCTATTTTCTAAGAATATTTACAGTAAAAGCCTCATCTTCCTCAACCCAGATGAGAATATTGCTCCAGATCTCCAATGCGAATTACTGCACGCCATTGTTATTGTACTTGTGTGTGGACAAGGCACACACTCTCACACACAGCCATGATTGTACAGATTTCAGTTTTGTACAGGGGGTTGGATAAATTGAGCAAATCTTGAAACCCTAACTTGTAGTAAGCATGAATTACATAACATGATATATATCGTCATTCAAACACCTCCACACACATAAATTAGTTCCTTCCAGCTATAGCTCGTATCATGACAGGTATACTGGTGTATAGTTTTTGTGTATTAAACATACGCAAAATTGTACCAGATTTTATTTTAACCTAGTACTTAGAGTGAAAATACTACGTCATGCGCTCCTTACGGTAATGCTAACATTGTGCGCATATTAGTACTAGGTTGTTAAAAATAATATTAACATTAACATTTTGAGTATTTTAATAACCACAAACTTATATACCCAATAGATACTGGCATGAACATACAATATAGCTGAGAGTGGCATTTTTGCGTGGAGGTGTTTGAAATACGATATCACATAATCATTTTTTATACAATTTTGTTATTAAAAAAGTTTTAAGGTTCATATTTTGAGTCAATATCCAAACCCCCTGTCCAAAACTGGAAAACGTACAGAAATCAAATGGTGTGATGTGAGAGTGTGTGCCTTGTCACACACAATGCATGAACAATGAGCAACATATCGCCTTTGGAAACTGTGGATGCCAAATTCTCAATCTGGGTCTGGTTGATGAATGATTTTTATAGTTCCTTAATAAATCAGCCTGGCACTGGTAGTCTCAAGTAAATGTGTACATGTAGGTAAGGATGCAAGCATGTGTTACCATGCCTTCCGTACATTCCAGACCAAGATTTAGCCATTTTATGCTAACAAACATAGTTTCCTCAGTCTCTATATCAATCATGGTTCTTGTTCTTCTTCAACTTCGATCTACTATTAAATTCACCATCACTTATAACACAGCAGCATCGACATAATTATTGAATGTCATTGGAATCATTCTCAACACTGCAATTCCATTAAAAACATTAAAAAACATCTTCAGGGCACGAAGTTTGATTTCCTTTTTCTACCAAAGTCGTCCGTAAATAAAGACTAGTAGTGGCCAGCTATTTCTATGATATATTTAATTAAAGCATTCATCTTCTCACAGACCCAGATGAGAATATTTGCATTCCAGAGTCTCAATGGATATGCACTTGCCCATTGGATATTATGCTTATTGGTGTGGACAGGCACACTCTCACACACACCATTTGATTCGTGTACAGTTCAGTTTTGTCAGGCGTGGCGATGAGCAAATCTGAACCTAAACTTATTAGATAAGCCAAAATGAATTAATAAAATGTTATGAATATCGTAATTCAAACCACCTCCAACAAAATGTCTCACTTTCTCAAGCTACATAGCTAATGAATATCGACTGCAGTATTAATCATGGTGTTTAGTTTTAAACTGTGTTATTAAATACCAATTATTGACAAGTTTTATTTTTAACACCTAGTACATAGAGTGAAATACACGTGCAATGGCAGCTCCTTATGTAATGCTTAACATTGTGCGGCAGTATACTAGTATAAGTGTAAAATCCAAAATGTAGGCCTAATGCTTATGCTCATGGGCGTCAACAGGCGGGGGACGGGGGGGGGGGGGACATGTCCCGGGACATGTCCCCTCCACTTATCAAAGTGGGGAGGCGACATCATATCATTTGTCCCCACCACCTTTTTGAGATCAGAAGTATAGATATGCACCAAATTGCATTATTTTAAGCAGGAAATGCAAAAAAGCTCCCTACTCTTCCCCTCACCCCCCCCCCCTCACTCGCTTCGCGAGCTCGGGCTCGGTCACTTCGTTCCCTCGCTAATGGTCCCCCACCACTTTTCAGAAACGGTTGACGCCCTTGCTGATACTACGGTACATTATAAACACAACAAAAAATATAACTACCCCATTTTTCAAACTACCATAACTTTTTAACGAAATAAGTTTTAGCAAAACAATTTTACAGGAGCATTTCTACACTCCTTGACTAACTTATGTGTGGAAATGTGATTGATCCGTAAAGTCATGCATGAGTGAGCATGCATTAAAGGCAAAAAATGTCATTTTTCAAAAGTCACACGGGTCATTTTAGGAAATTTGTAATGCAGGTCAGGATTTTGACAAATTTTGTTTCTGGTAAATAATTAAGTGCTATTTATGGTAATCACCTATCGTTTGACCACCTTACACCTCCCCTGGCACTTTACACTTCAATGAGCTCAATTAAAAATTTCCATCTTTCTCAATTTTGAAATTGTAAAATCCATTGAGTTTAATGAAAAAATTAAATCCGTTATTTTTCAGCAAAATGTATCTTTACATGTTATACGAACAAAAGAGGTTGTAACCATGTCATGGCTGAGTGACCACACTCTATGAACTAAGCAAAAATGCCATTATTCACCACCATTTTGGCTTAAGAGATGACTCCTGCGACTTTTGAAAAGTTACATTTTTGCCTTAAATGCATGCTCACTCATGCATGGCTTGACGGATCAATCACATTTTCATACAGATGTTAGTCAATAAATATAGTAAAACGCCTGTAAAATAATTTTGATAAAACTCATTTCGTTAAAAAGTTATGGTAGTTTGAAAAAGGGGGTAGATACTTTTTTGTTGTGTGTATTTACATCGATATACCAGTAGAACTGTCAAACCAGGGAAGGTCTCCCACCTCACTGGTCAAATAATCTGATCAGACCACTGCACTCAATATTTACGTCTCCTGTTATGGCCTCAGATTACCAGCTCCAAGGATGTCAACAGCTGATTCTCTAATGTGTGTGTGGTGTGAACTTGTGGGGTGTGTGTGTCTGTCCCCCCATGCCATGTGTCGTGTGTGTGTGATTTGCCATGTGTGTTGTGTTGTTTGCAATGTGCGGTGTGTTTGTGTGTGTGCCCCGCCGGTGTGTTTTGATATGTGTGTGTGTGTATGTGTGGGTGTGTGTTTGTGTATAGTCTGTTGCGTGTGTCCAGTGATTATCGCTCGGTGTATAAAAATTTGTTTCTGTGTTTTTGTGCTTGTGTGTGGGAGTGGTGCCCCACTGTGGTTGTTTGTACGTGTGCTGTGTGGTGACTGTGTGTATGTGGACCTGTGTGTGTCAGTGTGTGTGGTGTGTAGCATGTAGGTGTGTGTGTGTGTTTGGTGTGTTTGCGCTGCGTGTGTGTGTGCGTGCCGTGTGTGGTGCCTGTGGGCCGGTATGTGTGTGTTTGGCGTGTGTGTTGTGTGCTGGGGATGTGGTGTGTCTGTGTGTGAGTGTGTGGTGTCTGTGCCCTCTGTGTGTTGTGTGATGTGTGTGTGTGCTGTGTGGTGTGTGTGTTGTTGTGACCTGTGTGGAGATGTGTGTGATCATGTGTGGCTTGTTCGTGTGTGTGTCTAGGGGTGCTGCGTCGTGGGGGCCATTGGTTCTCTTGTCGAGGGAGTGAAAGTGACCGAAGCGCAGGCGGCAGGGCGTTCGATCTTTGTATTCGGCATTGGGAGGGAGGGTGGCCGCAACAGTCATATATAAATATAAAGTATAATGTGCGTCCGCCGTAAAGATAGACTATTAGCATGGCTAGTTACAGTTCCGAAGATCTTGATTGCCGTCCACATGCTGCGTCACCATGATACGCTTGCTAGCGAATCGGAAATGTTATATTTTCACAGCGCGCGTTATATTTTCCCAGCCCGAATATATTTCGAACGTCTGCCGCCCTCGTACGTTGATACGGACCAATCGTCTTGGTGTACGTGTGTTGGCCTAATGGCAGAAGCTTTGTGCGAAACGCAAACCGCTGAAAATGTCTTTTCACCTTAAAAATTTGGACATAAGTTGGTCAAACTGATATTTACCTTCCAGTGATGGAAATGAAGAACAAAGACCACTTGTCTTTCAGATCCATACAATTTTACGGACAGGCAGGAATGGATTTGGTGTCACTTTTGTAGCTAAATGTTTATTGATTCTTCGGCTATCGGCTACACTTTCATTCCAACACCGTGAGCATGCGCTTTGAACGTCACTATGTGTTGTCGCAATCGATTAGCTGCAATCCGCGTACTCGTCTTTAAAGTGAGCTCGGGTGTGATTTTCTTTCCTCAACACGCAACACCGAACTTATGGAAATCACCGACTGTAAGCGTAATCAAGGCATCTAATTTATAAACAGATATCAACTGGCTAGGCGGGGTGTAAATTGTAACAAATCTTTGGACCGTGCAGTTAGTTATTTATTTTCCTCGTGTGATCAGTCAATTTATTTTCCTTCAGCGCTGGCGCGCTCGGCGAAAAGTATAATCCCTTGGCGAAAATATAACTCCCTGACGGGGTCCAAAGAATGTATATTATACACCCTGTACAGTCCAATAATCTGTATAATATTAATAAGGCACTTTTTGCAGCACCTGTGGAGAAAAGAATTTTTTTTACAAAAGACAAACTCAGATATTTGATTACTACACAGGCGTCATTATCACGATAAACCATCGAGAATGCTTAATGGCCAGAGTGTTTAGAATAGGTTCTAGTGTACATAAGATTGCAGAATTGTGAATAATTAGGCGGGACGGAGGTGGACACATCGACAACGCCAATGTCGAATATCACTCGTTTATGGGGTTCGTACAAGTCTGGAAAATGGTTGAATTTGCTTTTGGTCTTGAAGACGGTCCTCGATTGTTTTATTTGTCCTTAAAAGTCCTTGAATGGGCCTGAATTTAAAATGAAGTGCTTCAGAATTTGGAATTTGTATTTTTATCATTTGTTTTGCAAACTAATATTTTGTTGTGAAAGTCTGAAATCGTGGTTTAATTTTGAAATACTGTTGTTCCAGAATAGCAATTTTCTGGCAAATTGTCTTCTCTTTTAATCTTTGAAAGTTGAAAATAAGCGCTTGAAAAGCGTTGAAAAGTCCTTGAATTTCAACTCTTCAATTTTGTACGATCCCTGCGTGTTTTAACCCTGTTTTAACCCTATTCTCTTGCTTATATTTTCACAGGAATCACATTTTCCGAAGATTGGGATAATGGCGGATCGCCCCATTGCTCGGTGGGTGTTGCTCGGTGTTGTCACTTTCCTGCTTTTGTTAGCGACGATGACACAGCTCAATAGCCAACCCTATTGGTCTACTCCGCAGCCAGCGGCTGTTTACCGAACGCACAACGTTTATCAGATAGCGCAGGATATTCTGCGAAAGCACAGACTTCAGCGTGACAACACGACCGCGCTAGCGCGTCTGGACGGTACAGAGCCACCTCCGAGAAATCAAATTAAAATGACGTCATCTCAAGAGGTAAAACCGCAGTCTGCATCTCAAGCGGGAAAACCGATAGAAGTGATTTTACCGAGCACATCGGGCAACAGTTCCCCTTTTAAACAAGGATCCTGCTTTCGACAAGTCCATTTTTGGTGCAACAACGCGCACAGTTACTCCGGCCGGTCCGGGGACTTCTCATGCCCGGGACTTGAATGCGGGCTCCGATACGTTATTAATACGGATTTTAATAGTTTACAAACCAGCGATGCGGTCATCTTATTTCATCGGACAGGGTGGGACTGGGCGACTATGCATCAGAAAAAACCGAATGGTCAGAAGTGGATTTTCTACACACAGGAAAGCCCGCGACACACAAGCGGGCACGTGATACCGCCGCCCAAGTATTACTACAACAGCTACGATTATATCATGTCCTACAGATCTCGGGAAGCTCACTTGTATGGATCTTACGGAAGATACTATCCCAATAAACCAGAAGGCAGTTGGACCAATTCCACGAACTGGGCAGAAAACAAAACGAAAGAAGTCGCTTGGATGGCCTCAAACTGTGGAACAAGTTCTTGGGATCGTTTTGGATTGTAAAGACGTTCTCAAAATACATTCCCGTGAGTATGTATGGCTCTTGTGGCACTCTACCGTGCCCGCGTGGACCTAAATGTAATAAACTTCTCGGTCAACATAAATTTTACCTGTCGTTTGAAAATAGCGAGTGTCGCGACTACATCACAGAGAAACTATGGCGAAACGCCTACATGAATTCAGTGGTACCTGTCGTGTACGGCCCGCCGCGTGAGGACTACGAACGGGTGGCACCCCCGAATTCCTTCATACACGTCCAAGACTTCAGCTCGGTTCCCGCATTGGTCGACTATCTTAAAAAGGTGGGCCAAGACCCCGTGTTGTACAACAGTTATTTCAAATGGAAGAGGGACGGTTCTACGCAGTTCACAGAAGAGGAGTGGATATTTGAGCCTGAACAGATGTGTGATATCGTAGTATCTCGTCTCTTAACGGATGAGAAAGCGATGAAGGATGGAACGTATCAACCTCGGAAATTTCCCGACTGGAAGGAATGGTGGTCGAACTCGTGTCACCATACATCGAACTATCCTATCAGCTTGAACTGAATGAGGAAGCACGTTACTTCGGATCATATAGCCCACAAAGAGCATAGGCCACCGACGACATTCGGTATAGGGAAGCACGTTCATTATATTTAGGCCCATAGCCCCGAAAGGACCATACGCCATCGACGACACTCCGCCATCGCACAGGGTTCTGGGCTGCTCTCTCCATCTCATTCCAGCTCTTTCCGTGCTCGCTGATCTCAGCCTTGGTGTCCCACCTCCAGCTATTGTGAGGTAGGCCTGTCTTCCTCTTGTTGTGCGGATGCCTGTGGTGTTGGATTACAGTCTCCTAAGGGTATGTCCAATCCATCCCCGCTTCCTCTTCAGGATTTGTTTGGCCACAGGTTCCTGGGCTGCCCTCTGTCACAATACTTCGTCACTGATCCTATCTGTCCACCATATGCCACGGTGTCGCCTCCAGCTATGATGAAGCTGGCCTTTCTTTCACTTGCCGTGGGGATTCCAGGTCAAAGTTTGGGATGTGGTGCTGGTTTACCAAGGGTATGTCCAATTCTGCCCCACTTCCTCCTCAGAATCTGTTTGGCCATAGGTTCCTGGCCTGTCCTCTGTCACACTTTCTCGTTACTGATCTTGTCTGGCCACCGTATGCCTCAGTGTCCCGCATCAAGCTATTGCGAGCGGTCGGCTTCTCTTCCTCTTGCCGTGGAGGTTTCATGTTAGGGTTTGGTGTGTGATGCTAGATACTGTTTTTTCCAAGGGTATGTCCAATCAAGCTACACCTCCTCCTCAAGATCTGTTTGGCCACAGGTACCTGACATGTCCTTTGTCACAGGCTCACAGCACTTCGTCACTGATCTTGTCTGGCCACCTTAGGCCTAGGTGTCTCGCCTCCAGCTATTGCGAGGCCTGCCACTCTCTTTCTCTTGCAGTGGGGTTTACAGGTCAAAGCTTGGTGTGTGGTGCTGGTTTCCCCAATGTTTTTCAACACCTTAACACTTAAAGGTGTTTATGATTTCATATTAAACGTATTCAAGTGTTTGCGAAGTGTTCCAGTAATAAACACGAACTTTTGATATAATATAGGTGATACACAGAAAGTCGAACGAAACGTGTTTATAATTTCCAGATAAAAGTGTCCAAGACTGTTGATAAATTGTTACAGAGAAGTGTTTATAAAAAGTGTTTAGTATTTTCTTTTTACAGTGTATAAATACTAATCTGCATAGCAACTGATGCATATAATGTGTCATGTAGCAAAAATGCATATGGAAAACGTTTATAATTTGTGAACAAATTTCATATAGACGATGAACAACCAGGCAGAGCAAGTGTCTGAAAAAAGTATGTTTCTTTGGGCATAGAGTAAATAATACTGTAATTAAAGAATAGCAGTCACTATAATTCTTGTTCTACGGTAAAGTTTCTTATAGTGTATTTTCTTGTATCAGTCTAGTATGTAAAGTGTTAGGCATGTGTAAGGGATCGAAAAACTTTAAAGACAAGTTAACAATGACCACAGTTAAAAATCTTAGCAACATAAACCTTCGTACTCTAAGGGCGTGTTCACAGTAACCAAGACGTAGGTCAATGTGGGTTCAATGCGGATCGATCCGGGTCGACCCGAGTTCATATTTCCGTTCACACTAGGCTCGACGAACATTCGACCCGCATCAATCCTCATCAGCAAATTGGCATATCTGACCCAGAAGTTAACGTTCTTGTACCAGTGACGTAGCTCGAATCATGGCGGGTATTGATGTAAATACGCGACAACTGTTGCTCGTGAAATAACGTCGAAAACATCAGCGATACCATGCCAGAAGCCGAAGAAAGTTGGGCGGAATAAGGCGGGCAATGCAACCAATTCTTATAAGCCAATACCAAAGGTTGATGATGTCACTAACGTTAAGCGCGGCGCTGATTTCTTCGATGCATTCAGTGTGTAAAAATCGAACCCAGTGGGTCCGGATCAGGGCTGATACTCAAAATTTTACTTTCCCCCAACGGACACTACTTTTCCCATACGCCTCAAAAACCCAATTTTCCTCTACGAACCTTTGTTTTCCCCTACAAATCATCAAAACACCCTACTTTTCCCCAACGGAAGGTCATTTTCCCCGTATAGGTATCCTCGACAACCTACGGTTGGCTAAAATTCCCTACGGTGGGTGGTTTCCCCTACGAGTGCAGCATTGATCCGGGTCGAAAAGATAATTTCTGTTTACACGTAGGAGTCGATGCGGGTCGATGCGGGTTGATCCGGGTCGAACCCTAGCCTGCTGTTTTCCAGGAGTCAAATTTTCGACCCAGGTCGTTTTTTCAGCCTATTTTTATGTTCACACCTGACGTTCGATCCGGATCATCGACCCGGGTTAAACCTGGAACGTGGTACAAACTAGCTCTACTGTGAACACGCCCTAAGTGTCCTTGATTAGGTCTAAAACTGAAGCCCTGAAAAATTTCTACTTCAAAATGATTATTTAGAGCTTTAAAAAGATGAAAATATATGAGTACTCGGGTTGACCTGATTCACCTTGCCCACTTCCTCTCATAGACTATCGTGTGTAGATCTAGGCTAGTTTATACTCCACTGCGGTGGTAATTCCAAGGGTGATGTTTATTCATGCTTATCGTGCCAGTGGCAGCACAACTTTGCAAACCTTTGTATGCTAGAATGTTTATTTGTCAATTTAAGCACTACTGTATTGCTCAGATATCAAAGTTTGATTTTTTTTAACTCTTTACACGCTGAATTTATTTTGAGGGAATAATTATGACAATTGTTCTTTTCACACTTTCTTTGAATTGTGCTTTCCTTTTTGTGGTATTGAAAATGGTAATTTTGCTATAGGTGTTACTGAAGCAAACTAATGTAGCTATTTTTCAGTGTCTCTTGTGCAAAAGTGCAGAAAAAACAGAATTATTACGATTGTTCAATTTAATTGTACGAATGTGCAAAATCGACTCTTTAGCACGCAAAGGGTTAAACTGAAGCTCCACAACGGCACACAGATATAGGCGTGGTTTTATTGCGTTATGGATAACCCTCCTTTCAACTCTTCTTAATTCTCTGGTTCCTTAACTTTATTTCATTGTTGAATTTGTTATTCCAAAACACTTCTGTCTTTACCTCAAAATGAAGACTTTGGAACGGAAAATCCTGCCAATGTGTGCTGATATTGGCACGTCATTGAATTGTATAGCCAGCTACCTATTGGCATGTAAATAGCAGAACTGATGCATTGTCCATGGTTTATACTGAATTCCAAGATCATGGCAATTAAAGAGAAATTTCAGGCTGATATCAAGTTGCTTTGAAAAGAAGTAGATAAATCAGAGAAACGCATCAGTCAGAGTTCGGCATAAAAGGCCATGTATGAAAAAGACAAAGTTATTAACATTGAGTACAAAGTGGCAAATCTGTACTACTCTACACAGGCGAACGTCTATTTGTTGTGAACACAAATTGCATGTGCTTCTAAATTTTCATTTTCCTTGAAATATTTTCTTTACCACTGTATTCCCTGTATGTTCGGATTAACACGTTTTTACACGATTTCCTTTGTAAAGTAGGTGTGTTTCGGTATAAACATTTCGAGAAAATGAAGATTTAGTGATATTTTAGTACTCAACAAATTGAGGGGCACTAACCGTGAATTTCATAATGTTACAGTGACGGCGATTTATCAAAAAATTCTTTTTAAACGGGGGGGGGGGGGGATTGTCCGCAGACAACAGCCGTGCCCCCCCCCCCCCGACAAAAGATTACTTCGCCACTGCAATGTTACTAACTTTGTCATGATCTTTTGAATTTTCCAAACTTACTATCTTTAATTCTAATTTCTCTTCTTCTTCTTTTTTAACAAACTTCCAATGACCAATTCCTCTGATTTTAATTTTTCTACGTTTATCCTAAATATCTTGCTCTCAGACTGGAATTCCCTTTAGATGAATAAAGCTTAGCTACTTATTGTCTACATTTTATATATTCCAAGGTTAAAACCTACCATTTACAAGAAAAAAAAAGAAGATACGTGCTTTCATATTACTCTACAGTAGTCAACGGTTCAAGATGTAAAGTTTAATGGACCAAAGTAAAGACGTAAACTCTACAAAAACTGTCAGAAGACGCATTTATTTGATTATTTCATTCCAAATATGAAACCCTTTATTTCTTTTGGTACAAAACCAAAGCATTAACGTATGCTCTGACAATGCCTACAAGACCAATATTTAGTCAAACTGACAAGACGAAGTGTAAAATGTTATTTATTTCCATGTCATCGTCCAAGGACTTTTCATTTTATTTACAAAACAATACGATCTAGAATTAATTTAAAAATGATAATTTTGTCTATTAAAAATATCACACTAAACAAGATGCCAAGAAATCCATAATTACTTATCAGCCTTGTGTTTAAACGTCTTACCATGAAAGATAACAGCCTCAATAAAAGAGCCAAAGTTTTTTTTTTAATCTATTATATTTATAACAATGTGTTTTTATGCGAAGATCGTACTTCCTACTATGCGTTTTTGTCTTTCAAGGTAAAACTTTAAAAATAGAATACATAAATAAACGTACGTATGTATCTTTACTTTATACCACAGGCTCTTGAGTCATTTATTAATACAATGTTTACATGTTATCGTATTGTCTGTACATGCATCTGTATTTGCAGGTACGCATGCGTGTATGTTTATGTTTGTATATGATCCATGGTTTGTGTGAGACTGTGTTTGTGTGTGTGTGCGCGCGCGCGTGTGTGTGTGATGTGTCTCTTCTTGATTACAAGACATCAACTTTCTTGAAATGAGTTGAAGTTTTATAGATGACATCATGCTTTAATTGCATATTCATGCAGAACGAACAATTTCAAACGTAGTGCGATTTAGGTGAGTGTGTGTTATCAACTTAACATGTTTACTACGGGGGGGGGGTACTCACGTATATTGGGTATACGGGAATGGGCCGCTGTGAAGGGTGACTTTTTCAAGAAAGATACTTAGACATGGGTCCCTTTTTTCATTAAAAAATCCTTAGACATGGGTGTCTTATCATTGGTTTCTTTTCTCTCTCTGCCGCAATTTTCAAATTTTGGCGAGCTTTGCGTGCAAGCACAATTTTCAAAATTGGGGCGCGCTTCGCGCGCAAACATATGATATTTCACATTTTCAGTGCGCTTCGCGCACAAACCTTTTTTGGCAAACCCCCCTCTAGCAAAAAGCTAAATCTGCCAATGAAAATATGTAATATTTAATGTTCAAAATCCTTAGACATGGGGCCATATTTTTAAAAAAAATCCATAAAGATGGGTGCCTATTTGCAGTAAAAGGACCCTTAGATGTGGGTATGGGTTCTGAGTTCTCAGCGGCACACCTCCGTCCGACTATAATGTGAGCATCCCCCTGGGGGTAATACCAGCTAATCATCAGCCACGTTTTTTTTAGATTTCTTTACATGTATCGGAAAAGTGTAAAGCAGGAACTCATAAAATGTTGACATTATTTATGTGAGGATAATCGCATACGCTCTCAAGAAGAGTCTGTAAATGGAAAATATTGATAAACACATGGACTATTTTGTTTTAATTGATACTGTTATATTTTCAATTCAAAATAACGGCTGACTTAATTGAAAAAATAGAGATGCCTGGATGATTGTAGAGTGAGAATTATGAATCCCTATACTTGTATCATTCAGGATTTGTGGTCAGGCAGGCACACACACACACACACACACACACACACACACACACACACACACACACACACACACACACACACACACACACACACACACACACACACACACACACACACACACACACACACACACACACACACACACACACACACACACACACACACACACACAGACAGACACCACACACACACACACAACACACACACAACACATACGCACACACACCACTCACTCACACTCACACCACATACCCACCACATACATACAACATCTTCACACACAATACACACAACGCACGCACGGCACGCTACACACACCACAGCACGCACGCACGCGCAACGCACACACACCACACACACACACACCACACACAACACACACACGCACCACACACAACACACACACACACGCACACACACACACACACACACACACACACACAACACACACACACACACACACACTTACAACACACACACACACACACACACACACACACACCCACACACCACACACACCATCACACACCACACAACCACACACACACCACACACACCACACCACACACACACACACACACACACACACCCCACACACCCGTGCAGCGTATGTGCCAGCAGTAACTTAGATGGGGTGGATCTGGTGAGTGTCCCGGGCTCCTTATGGTAGTGTCTGAAAACACTTTTCTCGCGCACCCTTTAGTGACATGATTGGGAACACTTGAAAATGCCTCAAAAACAAATGAGTTGAAATATGTACCAACTATACACTAGCAGGAGTGGATCCTACACCTGGGAGGATTTGTCTGTAATTTCAAGCATAAACATAGGAGTATTTTATTTTCATCCGGACACGATAAAAATAAGTCCCATAGAGAGCCATACAGCAGGTTTCCCCTGCTACGAGTGATATTGACATTGTTTATTTTAGAATGAGTCGACGTTTGACTACAAGATTTTAACAGGATAATCCTTGCATAGTTTACTTGCATAGTTTCAGCCCAAGTTGAGGACTACCCCCAATCATGTCATTTACCTTTAATGTTCCAAAAAACTACCGAGAGTTGCTTGCTGGTTCATTATAAATTGCGTTGGTATACAATCAAAGGGCGTTTGATATTTTGTCAGGTCATTCATTGTACCAATTAAAACACTTTCGAACCGATCCTGAATGAAAGAAAAATCTGATTGACACCAACAGTGGGAAATTTTCATTTTCACGCAAAAGTAGTCAATTTACTAAAATACCTAAAATAAGGTTAATAAGACTGCTTTTGTGCGGATGCGTCATCCTTTTTTGTTCATTAGTTAGGGTTGTTTCGCCTTACTCAGACACAGTTTTGACTCCAAATCTAATCTTTACCCCAAAATATACAAATGTCCAAAAATATGTAAACGTCGGGAGTGAAGTGAATAAGAGTGACCTTTTCAATTATTTTACAGGCGATAATACTTTTAAACCTTACCATTAAAAAAATGTGATTCAGCATGTCATCTGTACATTAGGTATATGCAACAAGTATTTTGTGCGCGCTGCAACGCGCAGCAAATATTAGATCATCTTAATAATGGTTATAGGTTGCAAAACACCCTCGTCCAAGAACAGAATCACTTTTTTACCAATGAAATCATTCTTACAGGACGATCAATTATTTTATGCAACATCAGGTTGAAAAGATTAATGGTATGATAGGGTTGATTTGCAGACTAATTGACCGCAGGAACGAAGGATAAGATTAATTGTCTCACTCTCTTATGGAATACCCCTCGGGAATTCTTTGATCACAATCATCATTATTCTTACTGAGCCATCCTTAACAGATTGATTACAACGCATGGATAATAAATCTCATCAATTATACCATAAACCATTACATAGTTCCCGTCTCAAATAAATTGCCACAATGACCTCGCTTTACGCGATGCATCACCTTTTTTTTTAAATCGATATAAAATTCCGTGTCGTCATTTTATATTTTGGTCCGAATACAATAATTCATTCATAACACGGAATAACGAAATGGCGAATAATTCATTACCTGCTTTATCATATTTTCATCGCCCGACGAAGTCGGAGGGGGATATAGTAACGCCCTGTCCGTCCGTCTGTCCATCAGTCCATAACCTTAGTTTCCATTCGATAACTTAAGTAATGATGTGAACATCATGTACATGAATTGTATGTTTCACAGGGGTCAACATCAATAAGGCTTCCAGCTCTTTCTAGTTGACTCCCCATTCTTCATTAACGTAAGATGTATTTTATTACGCATGTTTATTATTTCGTCACATGTTTTCGTCATGTGTGTATATTATGTCAAATGTTTTTATGACGAATGAAATAAATTGAAATTGAAAAATGGAATTGTCATGAGATCTGGTGTGAAGGTATACGATATCAAAATACAGGCCACGTTCGATTTCGGAGTGTGTAGCTGATAGGTCACGGGTCATAGCTCATTTGATGTCATAAATAGCTATTTAACTGGTGTCAGTTCATGTAGTAATGTTTGCCAGATTTTCATAATATCTGGTATGAAGGTACATGATATCAAAACATGTACAGCCCAAGTTCAACTTCGGAGTGTGTAGCTGAAAGGTCACGGGTCATAACTCATTAAATGCCATAATAGCTATTTAACTGGTTTCCGTAGATTGGCTATCTGTAGATCTGGGCCATTTTGTACTCCACCGCAGTGGAAATTCATGGGTGCCGTTCATTCATGCATATCTTGCCAGTAGCAGCATAACTTTCCAAACTTTTGGATTCTACAGTGTTTATTTGTCCATTTACAAGCACTACTATGTAGCTCATAGTTTGATTTTTTTAGATTGAAGCGCCACAATTCTATCACTTTACATTTGCGCATGTGAGGGGATGCTACGCTTTGCGTTGTCCTTGTTTTAATATTCAACAAAATGCACATGAATTATAGAAATACCAATTCTGCTAATGTAAAAGCATGAAATTGATGCCAATCAGTTCTGGCCGTTATAATAATCTTTCACAGGCAAAATGGTAATTGCATTTTAAAACAGAGATCTGTATTTGGTTGACTTAGCAATGTAATATTGTTAATTGGAATGGCTGTATATGAAATATAAATCGACTATTAGAAATTATTATTTCATTGTATCAAACTATGTAGTTGGGTTTTGATCTGTGATAATTCAGTGGATTCCTTTCCTTGTGCAATGCATCAGCCAATTGAATTTCGTGACATGTTATCATTGTATAGTGCTGAGTAAGCTGCTAGATTTCAGATCGGCAGGCTTATAAACTGCTGATCGAGACGTGGTACGCCAGCAGGGCTGTTACTTAAAAAATGTTAATTTCCCCCTACGCGGCTTGCATAATCTTCCCTTACGGACACTACTTTTCCGCTGCGCTCTGACATCCCACTTTTCACCTACGAAAGCAAGTTTTCCCCGATAAAAAATCTACTTTTCACCTACGAAATTATGTTATTCCCTATAAAATAACCCAAACAAATGCAAGAAATTTATGTTCATTAAGAAAGTTAAAGTTCTCTGTTTGCGTAATTACATGGTTTCTGTGCCGAGAAGTGACCAACTGGGAAAATGGATTTACCTTGATAATGTCTGCAGACGAATATGTACGGGAGTTCTTTGAAATCCTATATTTTTGAAAACTGTCACAATAAAATTCAGATACATTAAAACCCTACTACATACGGAAGGCGGTTTTCCCCGTAGGTATCCCCTGCAACCTGCGGTTACGTACAAAGGCCTACGATAGGGGGTTCCCCCTACGAGTTGCATCCTTGATATCAACAGGCACATCTCCAACATCACACTCTGTGGAACGACCCATGGACTCGATTGTGTTCCAAACTTCTCTGCGGTCTGCGCTTCGGATACATGTAATTCCTTCGTGTTTTCTAGAGGCTTTTCAGCATATCGATTTGATTTAATTTGATTTGATTGACGACCTTCAGCATCACAAGAAACAGCATGAAGATATGCTAAGCTACAACAGATCATCTTCTTTATAGTGCGTCCATCATTTGATTTGGTGACTCTTCAAGTTTCCTAGGGTAAACCTTTGTGAAAACCTAAAAGTG
>JZLH01S0607223.1:14695-26001 GCA_001188425.1 Eucidaris tribuloides | reverse complement strand
CTTAATTGTTCCATTACGATATTTCATAACCTTTGCACGGCGTTTTCGTCCTTCTACAAGACAGAAGTGCTGTCATACACTTCATTTGTTGTAAAACTTATAAGATCTGCTGACGTCATATTATTTGCGTTGTGGTCCCGACTAACAATACCTACGGATAAAATGTACCAACAAAATTCACGTGGCCGGAACGTCAGGGACTGGTGGAAATCACTTCTGTCAATATGGGTAAGAATAGGGGGCTAACGCTGCTATTGTCTGCAACCCAGGTCGAAAATCCCATAGAAACCAGTAGGGGCATTTTACTGGTTTCTACTGGTTTTCAGGAAACCAGTAAAGTCTACTGGTTTGAGGAGGAACTGTGAAGTGGGACCAGTAGAAACCATTAGAAACCAATAAGTTCTAATGGTTTAAAGACCAATAGAAACCAATAAAAACCAGTAGGATCTAATGGTTTGAACATGAGCGTAAAAATATCAAGTCAAACCAGTAGAAACCTTTATAATCCAGTAGAGGATGATGGTTTGATGACCAGTAGAAACCAATAGAAACCAGTAGGATGTGCTTTGAACAGATGTGCAAGTCAAGCCAGTAAAAACCAGTAGAGTTCAATGGTTTTCAAAACCAGTTGAAATCATTAGGGATATAATGGTTGAAGGGTGTAAACAATACTAAGTCACACCAGTGGAAACCTTTACAATTCATCAACAGAGTCTTATTGTTTTTAGGTTAGTAGAATTAATCAAAACCAGTAGTATCTAATGATTTGATCATGGGCGTAAAAATACTAAGTCAAACCAGTAGAAACCAGTAGGATCTAATGGTTTGAACTGGAAATTATATTTTTATAATTAAATTTCAGATTTTTATCATTAAATCATACTATCCATGTAAATTAGCCCTTCTTTTTGACTCCCAAGTATACAATCTCTGCAGTATAATAGAACAATCTCCGTAAGAGATGTACAGTACAGTTGAGTAAAAGCACGGTAACTTGTTGGCTCATGAATATTCATGAGCATATTGCTAACACGATTAAAATCATATTTCTCTCATTATTTGGCTTGTTTTTCATGAGATTAAGTAATATTGTAAATGTAAGTAATTTTAGCAGCTGTACTTTGCATGAAATGGGCTTCTTTTATGAATGTAATTAAGGGAAATACAACAATAAAGGAGATTAAACATTTTCACATAAAGTAACCACTATTTTTCGGTATCGATAAAATGTCGATATATATAGGAATCGAGTAAGTTGTATGTTATAGCAGGTAGTGGTATAGGTTTAGGAACTTAGGTTAGGGAATAGGTGTAGTAGGTATTGCATTAGGCTGCAGGATGTTATATAATAGATCGATCCAATGAATTATAATAATAAGCCAAAAAAAAAAAAAAACACGTTTTTCTCCGATCGATTCAAGTGTAGATTTCTACTGGTTTTCTAATGGTCATCTACTGGTTTCTACTGGTTCCAACGGGAATTTCTACTGTTTCCAATAAGAATTCTTACTGGTCTGCTACTGGTTCCAGTACAAATGCCCTATTGGTTTCTACTGGTTTTATTTCACTTTCCATATTGAAACCAGTACAGTATTGGTCTCTACTGGACCAGTAGAAACCAATAAAATTCTACTGGTTTCAGCTCTACTGGTTTCTATGGGAATTTCGACCTGGGGTGGGCATTACAAAGAATTATCGTGTGAAAGACACATAGGGGCTAAACAAAAATCAGATTACAGCTCGTGGAGCAAGAAAAGTGCCCAAGCTGAATAGGCGTAAGTAGACGGGGGGTGAACAAAAGAACCAGGTTTATATAGAATGGAAACAGCGGTCGGTAGTTTAAAGAAAAATAAAATAGAAGAAGAATGAACAGGTAAAGTTTATGATAGGGGTTGTAGAATATGCAGTAGGCGTGTTAAGAAAAAAAATAAGCGAGAAAAGAAAAATAAGATTTGAGAGGACTGAAGCTGAAGGTGATACAAGAGGGCGTAACAAGAGGAGATAAAAACGTAAAAACAAAAAAAAAGAAAAATCTGTGAACCCGAGCCGATCAGAAGAGCGAGTTAAATAAAGAGTGAGAGAAAGGAGTAGATTGAATACCATTTAATGGTAGAGTGAGTAGAGAATAAAGAAAAATATAGCACACCACTACTCACTAGCACATACACAAATTTACTAGGTACAGTCCAGGGAGGGCTTCAAACACTTCCTGCACAGACAGGACAGACACATATACACAGTTCGACACACACACGACACACATCACAACACACACAGCACATCATACTACACACACAGTGGGTACGTCACACAGACTACACACACACATCATAGCTCTCACATGAAACAGTCCACAATTCACCGCCAAGGTTGAAATTGCCATAGGAAACCAGTAGAGCTGAAACCATAGGAATTCTATTGTTCGTACTGTCGCAGGAGAGACCTTAATTCTTGACTGGTTTTCAGGATTATGATAAGGTGAAATAAAACCCAGAGAAATCCAATAGGCATTTTTGGACCTGGAACCAGTACACACTTGCATAAAAGAACGTTCGTTTTGAGTTTGAACCAGTATAAATCGCGCGTTGGAACCAGTAGAAATCTCAGTAGACAAGAACTCAATTACAAAACGGCAGTAGAAAATCTACACTTGAAGTCGATCGAGAAAAATTGGTTTTTTGGGCTTTTTTGCTTATTTATATAAATCAGGCGTATTTGATCGATCTAAATCATCCTGCGAAGCCTAAGTTCAATACCTACACCTATCCCTACCTAAGTTCCTATATATCTATTACCGTACTACACCATTGGTAAAACATATCACTTACTCCGATCCATATATACTCGACATTTATCGATACAGTGAAAAATAAAGGTTACTTTATGTGAAAATTTTAATCTTCTACTTTATTGTTGTATTTTCCCTTAATAGCATCATAAAATAAGCCCAGTTTCATGCAAATTACAGCGTGCTAAAATTTCTTAGCATTAGAAAATTACTTCAATCTCGATGCAATATAACAAGGCGCAAGATAATGAAGAGAAATGATGATTTTAATGCGTGTTAGTCAACGGATGCTCATTGGAATATTCATGACCAAACAAGTTACAAGTGTATTTTAACTCATTAACAACTGTATCTGTAACAGTCTCTTACGAAGATGTTCTAAATTGTTTTATTAATCTGCAGAAGATGTGTATTGACTGCGGGGGACGTGGTCAAAGAAGGGCTAATTTTACATGGGTAGGGATTATTTAATATTGAAAAAGAATTCTTGAGAATTTTAATGTATTAAAAGTATAATGTGTAACAGTTGCCAGACCCATTATGAGGTGCTCCAGCTGTCGCTACGTACCTAGGTCGACTTAGTATTTAGCCCGATAATCAGAATCATTAGATCACTATGACTTGTTTTGATTCAGTTCTACTGACCATAAAAAACAATAAGACTGCTGTTCGAATCGAATTTGTAAAGGATCTCTCACTGTGTTGACTGAGTAATTTGGGTTTCTACACCCTCAAGCCATATTCCTAATAGATTCAAACTGTTTTGGGAAACACATCTTAAACTTCTATCTGGTTGTTTTACTGGTTGATCTTGTCATCATGCTGTTCAAGGCACATCCTAGATGGTGTTCTATTGGTTCTACTGGCATTCAAACCATGTGCATCCTCTAGCTGGATATAAAGGTTCTACCTTGTTGACTTAGATATCTTTTACGCTCATGTTCGATACCATTATATCCTAACTGTTTTTATTTGCGTTTCTAGTCTTTAATACCATTAAACTTATTGGTTCTAATGGTTCTAGTCTTGGTCCCTATTCTTCCACAAGTTCCCTTCCTCAAAACCAGTTAGAATCTCTAGCTGGGTTCCCTGAAAACCAGAGATAACCGAGTAAAGAACGTCCCCTAACTGGTTTTCTACTGGTTCTTATGGATTTCGATGCGCTGGGACACGACAGTAGCAGCCGCCGTGAGCCAACTGTGCGGCCATGACGGTTCACACGCCACGACATCGAACACACACACAGCATACATACCGCGAGGACTGCTTGGTGATTCGTGCGAAGGCTGCATATCACAGAGCACGGCGCCGGCTGAGCTGGGTATGTAGATGTGAGGGGAGATGTGTGGGAGGAGAGTGGGTTCCCACACCACACACCCATCGCACGACAGGAGCGGGTCCACACATATTCACACATCAACACACTCCCACACGACACACACAGCACACACATAGAAAGTGTAGGACAGAAAGCGAAAAGGTAAAGGATGAGGCATCACACACACACAACCACAGCACCAACTACATGAGTGGGGCAGAGGATTCGGCAGCGCGAACGCGCGGTAGAGCGGCGGATTCGGGCGGAGAAGGGTTCAGATCACACACACACAAACACACCCATCTCGCACACAACGCTTGCCGTGTGAGGCACACACACATATGGAACCAAACGGCTAGGGATTGGGCGCAGGGGGTGCGACGCATATACGAAGCACACACTACACACACACACATCACACACCAGGTAGGGAAAAACGACATCCTGAAGAACACAAACAAGAACACACATTCACCCCACCACATACTGGTCAAAAAGCTGGGGATGAACGCAGAGGGATAAGGAAAGAAAGTAAGGGGATGAAACATTAAAAAATCAAAAAACTCAAAATGGGCGGCCTCCATATGCTTTCAGGCGGGCTGGTTTAAAGGGGGTGTACGCGAGGTACATAACTGGAGATACCATTTGTAAATAGGATTTGGGGGTAAGGGACTAGTTATCTGTCTCGATTTATTGTGAAAATTTTTGCGCCAGCTTATTCTGAAAAAAAAAACCGCAATATCAAACAGATGCATTGATCACAAATCTCAAAAATGAAGTTAGATTATTGTTGGCAGTGTGGCGGCTGATAAGCGATTTATTGTTTGTCAATAAAAAAAAACAAAACCAGTTTAAATTTTTATTATGTTTTTGCGACACACCTATTTGTGTAAAATAACAGTAACTTTCAGTAACACCGCCAGACTTTGCACCGCTTTCACAGACGTTGGAAGTTTGCTTGGGGAAAGTTTTGATTGAAATATATAATTTCATCAGAACATTAAAAAAAAATCAAATTCAAAAAAAGTTCGAAAGCACATCCATGTCAACATTAAACAATGACTAAATCCAAAGAAAAAAAAAAGCGCGCTTGTATAACCATCTTGAAACTCATTTGAAATGAAGGGCGAAGTTTCATTTAAAAATAACACTTGTTGGTATTAAAATCATTATTAGGTCAAATAAAAAACAAGCAATTATCGCCAGTGGCACAATATCGACGTATTCGGCATGGCGTATGAAATACCGGATTTTTCACAGACTTCCGCCATTGATGAGTTAGAGTTGAACAACAATTGGACATGTCCTATAGTCCTAGCTAACGCGGCTATCAATAACTAACTTGACAATATGAAGGTGGCCATGTCCTAAGGTTACGTTCAACATAAGATATCATGTAATTAGGTTTTTAAAAGAAACTTGAATCCAGTAATGGACTTGATCGTAATTTGGCGAGAAGAGCGAGTCAAGCTTTGTCAATTGTTGTAATACAATTTTTTTTGGCAGTTGTATGCCGCGAATCAGAATTCAGAGATCATATGAAAAGTGGCCGCCCCCTGAAAAGTGCAGACAAGCTACACACTCTTAGAATACGGGTCTTATCAAGCGATATTCGACTAAGATAACCCGAGTCAACAAAAAATTGACTAGAAAGCTGGTATCGTTTGACTAAATACCAGGTATATTGCAACTTGAGGATCTTGGTACATTCACTAGTTTCAACATATATAGTTCCGACCCGAAAACTTAGTCAAAATATGGTGACTGAGAAATCGGGTCGATAATGACTAAATAACTTGTTTAGTTGAAACAGGAGAGCGTGGCGTAGTTGTGGATTATAAATGATAGATATCTAGTCTAACTCCAATAAGGCAATAAGAATGGCATGAAGATAAGACTCAAGATTATTAATTTAATCAGGTGTTAAATGGTTTGTAACAAGCACAAATAACGCGCCAATCAAATCTTTGTACACTTAAATACAGGGCGTAGGCGGTGTGGCGAGTGGAGAGGTGCAACATGTGCTTGCGAGGTGAAACTAGACTGTTTGGTGACGGTGCACATCTAGTGGTACGGGAACTAAAGGTTAGAAAAATCAGGCCGTTGAATAAGCTAGAAAAGGTGGAAAATTTCTTTTGCTGCAGAGGGCGGAATCCTGCTCTGCGGGGGGGGGGGGGGGTGCAACGCGCACCCCATGCACCCCCAGCCTACGCCCTTGAAATATTGTTTATTATGGTCACCACCAGTGTGAGTCAAAGGACCAAGGGGCATCCAGAACGCAAGACCAACCCAATGAACCAGAACAACGCCCAACACAAATCAAGAACAAGAAAAAGAGGTCCGAGAACCCGAGACCAAAGTCCGAGGACCTAGAGACGCCAGCACGGTTCCGAGACCAAGACCAAGACCGAAGACCTACGTTTCAATTAACAACCTAATTTGTGCAATGTTTGCTGAGGATTACGATCAACTTTGTACGGTCTGCATTAATCTCCCTACTGCTACACAATGGCAATCAAGGCGCTAAAGGATTTTTATTAATTTCAAATAAAATTAACATTTAATGAAGAGCATTAAAAATTAAATTTTCAGACTTTTTTGTCATGTTTCATTGTCACTGTCCTATGTAAAATTGCCTCCCTAAAGTAACGCGCAAAATTAGCCCTATTACTACATGATCAATATAATAGCCAGCACCAAATGTAAACGCGCCAAAATCAATTTCAAAATCGAAAAGAATACTTTTCCGCATAGACACATTGCCTGACACAATGAGTACAGATCATATAAAGAAAAAATATATAAGGTGTTAATAATCTTATTGCTCTTCATTCATGTTTAATGTTTTTCTATCACAGTCATTTGATTTCTAAGCCACTGTTAACCAGGTTTCTACTTAAAAAATCTGAGGGCTGCATGATTTCCCATGCTATCCAGGTCTCGGACGATGCGCTAAAAAGAAGCCCTGAAAAAATTGCAGGTTTAAAAACGATCAGTAAGGGCTTAAAAAAGTGTAAAAATAATTGAGAGACCATTAAGCACTTTCCCCCATTAGACTGCTGGGCAGAATTTCCTTATCACGGGTAATAGGAAATAATGTGGTCCAAATTGAATTTGCACATAGTGGACTAGTGACAGCGCATATAGCTGACTATTGTTGTTCTAAGGTGCCTTACGTGTGCCATGGGGCCAATGACACCCACGCAGATTGTAGTCGAGGAAAGTCAAGGGGTGTTGAGGGGGGGGTCACGAGCTCCATGTTATGATAAGCGTCTTTATATTGTCGAATGACAGGTATTCGCCGAGCTCGCACATTCTCATCCGTTACTATACATCATGGAGATTTCTCTTGTTTTGCTCTGTTTTCAGAGTTTACTTTCTAAGTTGTGTATTCCTTTCAAGCACGGTCTTTTTGATCTCATATGTCTAACGCTAAGAGTGATCGTGGATACGGGAGAAGGTCGGGTCAGGCCGGAAGCCCGGGTCCGCGGTTGTTCTTGATTCCTGATCTGCTTATTGCGTTAATGGGTGTCGTGTTGGATAATGATATTTATGACTGCTGAGTAGAGAAGTTATTGCTTGTATGTAGTAGATGTTCTTGATCGTTTCATTGGGGACCGGTATCACTGTTCCCATAATCTCATCGCTTCTCTTTTTCTTTACTTGTTCATCTTTCTTTTTTCTCGAATCGTTTGCCTGGCCCCGCTTAGTGTTTCTATCTGTCGAAGATTGTCCAAGGGGCACATGTGTACAAGACCCATTTATATCACGGGAGGAGTTTTTTTGGGGCAACGCGTGGGTTAATTCCGTCTAAGGAAACATCGACACTATCATGGTGCCGGCTGAATCAAGTAAGTCTGTAAAACCTCTATATGACAGTCACCCTGCAGTGTAGACAGTTGAATTTGACATTAGTTTCTATTTATCAATATGGAGTATTATCAATAGATTTTGCGTTCGGGACAATACACGCTCTTTTGCGGGACAGGTGACTGTTGGCACCTACCATGCGCATTTGCGAAAATTTTGTATCCTTAACATGAAGTAAGCCAATTTCTTCTGAAATGGTGCGAGTGTAGAATGAATCAATGAAGAACACACAGATCAGTGAAGGACACAGCCCATTATACCAGGCTCATAAATGTGTGCGCGACATTACAGTTTTTAGCGTTACCGGACATTACAGACTCGGATCCAACTCGTTTAGTCCTTTCATTATACGTTAAAAACATTTGAGCAATAATGTAAAGCTAATATGTCATCTTTTGGCCTTACTTAAAACATAACAACTATGTACTAATGAATTAATTCGGAATTCTGATTGAATAAAGTACATGGAACTCAGAGATTGTATTTAAAAAAAACAGAGAAGAAGAATTTGCACAGAAATGGTGTTCGTTTGAACTAAGAGAAAGTATTGCCGCGGGATGGCGCTTCTATCTTCCTTTTTTCCTCTAGTTCTTCTATTAATTATTGTTCCTCCTGCTTTCTATCATTCTTTCTTTTTACATGTCATTCCCTTGAATGTCTTTTATTGCTTATATTCCTTATGTCTATGGAGCATGTTTCTTACCTTTTTCTTCTTGGTCTAGCCTTCATGTTTTATTCTCGCAGATTATGGAGATATGGTTTGCGTTGCGGTCGTATGGACCTCGGAGGGAGATAAGTTCGATATACCTTCGACAAGTGTAGGCAGCAGATGTCGCCGAAGAGATCGCTTCAGAAAAAAGGGCTTTGCGACTCTAGACGCTGACGGACGGGTTTGGTACTTTTCCCGTAGTTCACTACGGCCTTCTTCCCTTGTCTCCCGACTCGAGGCCTCTTCTATTGGTCTTTTTTGTCTTCATTCCGTTTCGCCGTCTTCTTACCGGATCTTTTATCACTTCTTCCAATAGGATCAGACGGACGAGCGAACGAGCGGCTAGATCAGATCATGGGAGCGGAAGATTTCTTGCGGAAGAGTTCATGTCAGATCCCGAAAGAACGTAAACGCAGGCACGAACTCGGCGCGGCCCCTTTCCGCATGTCTTCCTTCTCTTTCTCTTTGTCTACATTTCGTCTCCCTTTTTTTTCTCTCTGTTCTTTATTTTTGTTTCGGTCTCTTTCTCTTCTTCCCATTTCATTTTTTCTTCCTTCCTTCTTCTCTTCTTCATTCGTGGATGTTTTAGAAAAAATATCCTGCTCGTTACTTTGAGGTTGCAAAGGTCTTCTTTGTATGTTTTCTCTGTTGGGTTGTCAGTCTCTCTTTCTTTAGTTAGTGTCATATTATTTTTTTGCTTTCTGTCTTGAGCTCTCTATTGCTTGGTGTCGCCTATCTCGTCCTCATTTTTCTGTCTTCAATTCTGTTTCCTTTGTTAGACTCTTTCTTGCCGTACGGTTTCGTTGTTGTGTGACGTTCATTGATTCATACTTCTTTGCTTCTGTTCTAAGAGGAAACGATCCAGAATTACTTATTGCGTACAGAATGAACACCCCGACACCCACATTGCCGGGTCCTTAGTAAAGATCTGTTTAAAACTACACGTAGCACTCGCATTGTTGAGACGCCCATAATACATGCCTGCATAAATTGCAGTGTTGTTACAGTACAACAATAAAGAATTTATGTAAAATCATAGGTGGTTAGCGTGATATCTTAAGTCTCTCCGGACGAGTCTCTGGACCCAAAAGAAGAAGATCGCGAGACACACGACGAAGTATCTCGACAACGAACCGATACGGAGATCGCAATGTACCAGGAAGGAAACGCGAAGGGCGAGACAGACGCGAGACCGCGTGGATTGGCGAGACGGAGAAGAGCCATGCTGGCTCGGAGAACTGGTCTCGAGACCAAGACCAGCTCGAGAACCTCCAACACTGGCCACACACTTAGAAAAAGAAGGAAATGCATTGCTTAAACGAGTAATCTGTGGCGTAGAACGCTAAAGCATTGGGACTGGTTTAAACTCGTGGTCCCGGGGTTTCAATTCCCCGGTTCAAGGCGAGTAAGGTAAAAACTGAAAATTTAAATCGATAGGAAACTATTCGAATAAGTTGAGAATATAAATGGACATTCTAAAACACCATTAGAGAAGTATTGTACCACGTCTATGAGGAAAGCTTGAAGAGAGAGTTCGGTGATGAAGATATATCTGAGAGAGCGAGAGAGCGCTGGTATAATTAGCGAGCGAGCAGGAGACCGGTAGGTGCAATGAATGCACGATCAATTCTTAGATAAAAGCGCACCACTAGATATACTGAATTTCAAATATGTAGACACAATATCTAGTCACCGGAATGACGCGAACTAGATTTTTCTAATGTCAAGAAATGGAAAGCCACAATAAGCGTAAGAGTCGAGATTTTACTTGGCAATCCTAGTCCCATCATTGTGGACTAGAGTTCTTAGTGAAAAATCACTAGAGTAGTTTTAAGAGTGTAAAGGATTTGTATCGAACGCGCCGTATGACTAGTGATATGGATCCGTACCATTTTGTGTAGAATTTCCTCGTGCGCTATATGAGTTGGTAAACTTCATGTGGTAAACTGGGTTGCGAGTCGATTGCGTAACTAATGTTATCTCAAAAAATCTGTAACGCAGTCGTCATGTTTCGTTAAACATAGTGAGGCGAGGCAGAAGCTGTAAGGAGATGATTTCCGGTATATGCATGTTATTTTTTCCTTTAATTCAGATGTGGCGAGTGAGAGACCGCATCGTCCAATGCATTTTCGAATCATAAAAGCATGGAAACTATAAGAGAGGGTTGCTAGCATTATCGCAAAGAGAAAAGTAAATCAGAAAATCACAGTATCTAACCATACAAGGGAATATTTACAGCTTAAGGTAAACAACAGTGTGGAATATGAACTTGAAAATAAAGCACAGGTAGGCTTGTGAAAAACAAACAATAGTTCTCATTAATGAGAAAAGAAAACATAGTACTGGTTCGCAGGAAAGTAATATCAGATACACATAACATAAAAAGAACAATTTAAACAACCAGCTGAGTATGGTCAGTCGCTAGGGTACCGCAGCCAGACTCCACCCCCAACAGAAAGATATATAAGTAAACATGAGATTGGAGAGAAGATCCCAGTTTAAGAATACCTTGCAAAAGGAAATACATGTACATTTCAACTTGGCGAACTGACTAGTTGTAAACAATACTGATCCATAGAATAGCGGTAGAGGCGAAAATATTTCACTGGAGGATGGAGAGG
>JZLH01S0607223.1:1811-14670 GCA_001188425.1 Eucidaris tribuloides | reverse complement strand
AAGCTAGGCGATACAAATGCATTCATATGATCTCGATTTGTGTCCCATCATGGGGGTAATACATGAACCATGATGCGCACATTGAAAGTACAGCACTTCTTAGAGAAACTCCGTGAAAAATAATACTACTCTGAATGGGGTAAAGTTTGCCAGAGTGACCGGTCAATAACATGGATTGTGTTAATTTTACTCCGGTGCCTGGTTATTTTTTTCCACAGTGATATGCAAAAAACAATGGGACGGCGAGTGGTATCACCAAGGCTGACAGATTGATACAAGTTTACATGGAAAATAAATGATCAGGTATTTTCTCAGTATAGTCTATCGTCATGAAGAGTACTGATAATTACAATAGAATCTTGTTAAAAGAATGTTATTGGTCCAAAAGTTGAGATTTTCTTTGTATTTTACTACTTTTGCATGCCACCTTACATACAATATTTTGTTACAAAAAATACCCGGTCCCAGTTTGTTAAATATCTGTAAGCGACTTTTTCTCTAGTTAAGTTCGAATAACGTACATCAAACAATACGTTGAAGTGGTAAGAGAAGTTGACGGTTTTACTGATGACATCAGTTAAAAGACCACACCCTTGTTTTAAGGAAAAGACATTTTAACATTTTGTAGTGATCATAACCAGGACTGGATCCAGCCAGGGTGGGGGGGGGGGGCATTAATGCAATGAGGGGCCATTGTAAACTGTGCTGTTCCCCCAAACAATCAAAGTTACGGTGTCACCACCTTAATTGAAACCAAAATTACTGGTAAACTTGAATTCAACTCTTATTTTTATTCTAATTTCAAAACATACCATATTTTTGTAGTTTTGTTTTAAACTTATAATTGTAGGCAATTTGAAAAGTTTTTTGTAGGCTTTCTTATGTTACAAACAACCCTTTATGTGTACCAACTCCACGACAAAAACACACTTGAAATGAAATGAGAATTTTGATTTGCGTGTATAATGTATAATAAGGTTAGTTTAGGGAGGTGGTTCCTCCCCGGTTGAACGTTATCAGTGTTTTTATTTTGTTTTTTCTAGAGGAACTAGAGTAAACTACACTCTTAGAATACCTAGTCATTTTTTTGACTAGAAACCCTAGTCAAAAATTTTTTTGACTAGAATCTGGTCGGTTTGACTAAATATCCTAGTTATTTCAACTTGAGATCTGGTCATTTCAACAAGTTTCAAATATATGGTCCCACCCGAAAACTTAGTCAAAATATATGACTAGAATCGAGTCGACATGACTAGATAATCTGCAGGGCCCTGGGAACGATTTTGTCACCGGTGGTGCCAAAATACTTTTTCGCGGCCAAAACAAAAATTTTCACGGCCAAATTTGAAGAAATTATAGGGGGCACCGCCCCTGGACGACGTATAATGCTATACATCATGACATACACGAGTTTTTGCAGGCCTGAAAAAATTTCTGCAGCACCCCCAGCACCCCCGCTTCCCAGAGCCATGATAATCTGGTTTAGTTGAAACAAGTTTTAGATTATAAATGACTAGGATATCTAGTCAACTCCAAGTTAAGGCTTAATATGAATTGCGAAGTAAGACTCAAGATTATTAATGTTAATCAGATTAAATGTGTTGTAACATGCACAAATAAGCCTAATTCAATCGTTTGCACACTAAATATGTGTTATTATGGGTCACCTCTTAGAAAAGCAATGACATGCAAATATAAATTTAATTTTTGCATTGCTTTTAAACGAATATCTTGGTGGCAAATACGGTAAAGCATTGGACTGTTAAACTCTGGTCCCGGGTTCAATTCCCGGTCAAGGCGAGAGTAAGGTAAAATTACATTTATCGATAGGGAAATATTTGAATAAATGAAATTCTAAAACACCATTAGAAAGTCATTCCTGATGGAAAGTTGATTTTTTTCTTAATTAATAATTAATTATCTTTTTTATTTGCACTAGGGACCTAGTCAAATTGACTAGTTTCTTGTTGAAAGTGACTAGATATTCTAGTCAAATTGTAACACGATATCTAGACACCCGACGCGACTAGATTTTTCTAGTCAAAATAACTAGAATAGCGTAAAGTCATATTTTACTTGGCAATCTAGTCATTTTTGACTAGATTCTAGTTAAAAATAACTAGATATTTTTAAGAGTGTATATAATAAAATTGGTTTCGCAAAACTAAATGAATAAAATCAAACTGTACTAAACAGAACATGCAAAACAACCGAAAGCGAAAGCCATATCAAATTCACACGGTGACCGAGAATACTTATATCATGGACCCTACTACGAAGGGTCCATGCTTATATTAACCGTTCAATTCATAATCCACTGAATGTACTTTTACAGCTCCCACTTTGCTATAATTAAAGTGCCAAACACGAAATACGTCGACATGCAAATACATCAATCGTTCAGACTTGATGTTCAAAGCCCCGATAATTAAGGAAAACTTCGAAAAAATACTCAATCTCAAGATATATTTATTTTTTATAGCTAGAGGAATGTCTTCCTATGGTGCACGAGCTAAATACATTTTTCCAATGAATTATAGGTGTATATTCTAAACGAACACAATGATCTCATAACCAAATTACAATTTCTCCTTAACATCATTATATACTTGTGTAGATCCATGGCTTATAAGATGCACCTGTATATAACACACACAAGTCTTGTAAGAACTCACCGATCATTGCCAAAGACGGAGTGATGAAACAGTTTGGGATGCTCTTACGATGGACTCTTCTAACAGAGGTAAAATCTGCAGGTAAGGAGGATATTTTTCTTCCAATCTCTAGCAGAACGGAGTGATGAAGGAATCATGTACGCATCATGTACGCGCGCTAAATCAGAGTAAACTGTAAGTAAATGTGCATGCTCCATGTACCGTTACTGACCATTACTGACCATTATAAAATGCTGTCGTTATGCTAACAAATAAGACAATCGGAACACGGACCTACTCAGACCCCCATTCATCGGCTCGCCCTATTGTTCTTCGCTCCTCTCGGGATCGGCCTTGCAAACAGCATGCGCGGTTCTACGGGGGTGGGGGGGGGGGGGTCTTAGGAGCTTAAAGTGATAGGGTAACATTGTGGAGCTTCAATTTTAAAAAAAATGTCAAACTTGATATCTGAACTACGTAGTAGTGTTCATATCGACAAATAAACACCCTAGAATAAAAAAGTTTGGAAAGTTACACTGCCAATGGCAAGTTATGCATGAATAAACAATTAAAACTCGGGGCGAGGTTAATAGCCTAGGTGTACACACAGTAAGTCTATGGGAGAAATGGGCAAGTGAATCCAATCAACTTACCGATTTCACTTTTTAAAGCACTAAATAATCATTTTGAAATACAATTTTTTCAGGGCGTCATTTTTAGACCTTATCAAAGACAATGGTAGCATTGGAATCATGTAGCTCAGATTTTTTTAACTGTCGGTAAAATGTTAGCCAATACCTTTAAGCCCCCCTGCAAAAAAAATCGGAAGATTTATTTTTTTTGACAATGAAAATATGAATAAACATCCCCCTTTGACATGTGTTTGAAATTTTTACATGAAATCCCCCACCCCCGCTGAGCGACTTTTCGGCGGTTGGAGTGACCGTGAAAAATTCGTGAACTTGGATTCTGAATGAATTTTTTTTCGTCCGTACCATCCCCCCTCCCCCACTGAGTGATTTTTCGGCGGGTGGGATGACCGAGAAACATTTTGGGCCTAGGATTTGGCTGCGAATGAAGCCCTCAGTAGCTCCCTAAAGTTTCCGCTCTAGAACCGCGCCTGGCATACAGACATTTACAACGAATTAAAGCGGATTGGAGTGAATGGCACTCCATGACAAATCAAATTTTGAAACTAAAACCGAATTTATATAGACATCGTGAGATTATAAACAGATAATTTTTGCCTCAGTATTTTTTTTTTTTTTGGGGGGGGGGAAACAGTCGTTTAGATCTACTTTTTAAATGATTATGAATAATTCGTCGATGTTTCAAACTGAAGAGAATTGCAATCCCAGTTTTACTGACGCAATCGAGAGTGTTTACATTGTATTGCTGGGAAAAACGTTCTACCCTGTACTAAACATTTTGCCATTTTGAAAACGTTTTACAGTTCCCGTACCATGCTAGATATCTTTTGTGGCGAATTTATCGGAGAGAAAGTTCAACATGCCATTTGCAGACACAACTTAAATTGTATTTTCTTTACTATAGGCCCTGCATTAAATCGAGTGTGAACTCTCCTTGAAATGAATAAGTGTTGGGCGGTGTTGTAAGGCCAACGTTTGAACAAGATATTTCATTTGAATCTCAAGAAGGGACAAATTAATGCTCAGCACGTCACCATCCAGAGATCGCGGTCAAACAAAATACGGGTTCGTTGTTGATTTCATTAAAAATTCAGTTACTGCACCTTCCATTCTAAGATTTTATACACGTTATTATTACAGTGTATTATTGATTAAGGATGAATTCAAAGTAACTTGCCAAAAGTTACAAATGACGGATCCCATCTTTATGATGCCCAGGTAGTCAGCCAGAGTGAATTCTCAATTTACTGGACTGGAATAAAGTGGAATAATGGCGAGTGTCCTGAGGGACACAGAGATGTCCGTCATAGGCGGCGATCCCGGGGGAGGGGACAGGGAGGACGTGTCCCTCCTCGATTTCTAGTTTGATCGTGGGATCGTCTCCCCCCTCTGATTTTTGAAGTGATTTTTTTTCCGATTTTTAAAGCATTTTGATAGATTTTGTATCTGCAAATCCTTTCAAAACGTATATGTGAAGAAAATAAGCTATTAAACTTTGTTAATGCGGGGGGGGGGTCAAATTTACACTTTCCACTTCTTAGCAATGACAAAAATTTATATGACACGCGCTTTTTTTCCCACGCGGGGGCAAAATTATTTTGCCTTCGATGTTTTCATGCCCCCTCCCTCACTCGTCACATGAAATCGGCGTTCATGATGTCCGTCCATAATTTCTGTTATTTCATAAAGAATTGTTCAGTATTGCCTTCTAATCCATTGGACATATGACCATAAAACAAAACGCTCGTTCCTCATTTGTTTTTACAGCAAACTGAAAACTTGTTGTGAAAGTACCCAACGTTTCTAGTGTGAAATCACCCTTTCATTGTAAAAGTGAAAGGGGGCGACATTTTATTTGGTGTCAATCGTGGATCTTCAGGTTTTAGTACAGCTCAGAATGTGTTGGGTTATACGGTGGTGATGCTGTTGCCCCCCCCCCCGAATTCATTTCATGCATTATATAAAACTGGATTCATTACGATATGGCCCATCTATTTAAATAACCAAGTATTTACAATAGAAATGTTCATTTACTTTGGCTGTCCGTCTATTCACAGCGATGCTTATGCTTTAACGGCGGCCCTCTGACATCAACATGTGTAAAATGTGTATTATATTGTAAAGGAAGTTATTATATTTCGGTCATATGCTTTGTTTACATATCTATCGTATCATTTTCTTTCTAAAATATATGATTTACTATGTATTATGTCAAATGTTTTCTGAATGATATTTCTGTAAATTGAATTTACTTATGTTATATATGTTATTGTTATGAAAGAAAATATGAAATGCAGAAAATAAAACTTATTCAAACATGTCAAACAAACAAAAACAAACTATATTGCACAAAATATTCAAACCATTTCAGAAAACAAAGCAAACTTTCGATTAAACAGTTTCTCAAACCGCTCGCTTTCTGCGCTCGCTCACAAATCTTTGCCCCATAGCACCACTTTTCAATGGCTTCAACGATAAATTGTTATAACTTGTATACTGTATATATGAAAATAAATTGTTTCGTCAATAGGTTGGTATAATCAAGGAATTTTCTATCTGATATGAAATTGATTTAAAAATACAATATCAAATATATATATAAAAAAAAGAAATATATCTGATTATATATGTTTTATGAAACTTATCGCTCGGCGTAAATGAACTTCTGATTAAATGCGTCATAAAAGTTTAACCAAATTAACAGTAACTTATTTATTTTATTTTGGTTAACATTACATGTATTATTACTTGTATCTCACAGCTAGGGAGCCATAGATTTTGTACGTTGCAAATCTCAGATTTAATTCCGAAAAAAGGGAGACACCATGTCGTGGTACAAAGGACGGTTCTTCCATTTTGTTTAAAGCCATTGGCTAACATTTACCACAGTTAAAAAAACATGTGAGCTACATAATCCTCCATGTTCCAAGTGTCTTTTTGATAAGGTCTAAAAATAAAGCCCTGAAAAAATTGTATTTCAAAATGATTATTTAGTGCTTTAAAAAAGTGAAAATCGTAAGTTGACCGGATTCACTTGCCCATTTCCGCCCATTGACTTACTATGTGTGGATCTAGGCTATTTTTTACTCGCCCCGAGTACTAATTGTTTATTCATTCATATCTTGCCAGTGGCAGCATAAATTTCCTAACTTTTGTATTCTAGGGTATTTATTTATCCATTCAAACACTACTATGTAGCTCAGGTAGCAAATTTTGACAATTTTTTAATTTGAAGCTCCACAATGTTAGCCTGTCACTTTAAGTGTTAAGCAACCATTGGGGAAGTTTTTTTCTCTCCCTAACATTAAATAGTGTTGATTTTTTTTTTACCAACGAAAACGAACGGGTGACCTTCGCGGTATCCATCTTAATAAGTTTTATTTGAAGCAGAAAAAACAATAATTTTCAGGTATCTTATTGTGTTACTAACATCTATGTAACTTCATATAGTCCCCAACGTTCGTACTTTCAATATTTACGATTTTCAATTCATATCTTGCTCATATCGATTTTAGCGACAATCGACAAAAAAGGCCTGCGCTAAATAATTCGAATGTTGTTGAGCTTGAAACTGATAACATTGTTTTGAATTTGTCTTTTATTAAGATGTGAAGGTTCCTCTCCTTTTAATATTGAATTCAAGTTTGATGTTTTAATGCATGATATTTTCGAGATTGAGCGCCGAACAAAATGCGGAAATATGAAAAACTACATCATCATCAAATTCTTGATAAAATTATAGAAAATGTAGACAATTGTCGAGGATGTGCAAAACACCAAAGTTGCTACACTTTTCCTACGACACCCTACATGCAATTCTCTTCATCACTGTTCCTGATTCAGAAACCGCTTGTTTTTTGAAAGGGAGAATTTGTTTTCTTATGAGAAAGATTCGAGTATTGCCGTTGTATTGTATTTCTAGCTCTGGTATTGTACATGTATTTCTCGCTGTTCTTGTACTTTAATTTATGAAGTTAAAATATTTAAATTCGAAGATTCTCATTTTCCATACTGTGTCTTAATTAAATAAACAAAACTTATACAATGTGGAAAACATCAGTCAACATTTCCCAACCTTTTTTGTGACAATCGCACACGTAAACCTCTTCACCAATGTACTTGGCATAGAAATCGATGCAAACGTTCAAGGCTCTCTTTTAAGGTGTTTTTTTTTTACTTTGAATTGAGGCATGAGATAGATGTGACTGTGAGCATTGACATTATATTGTACTTCTACCATTTTTATTGTTATTTCCCGTCGTTCTTGAACCTTCATTAAAGAAGTTAAAATATATTAATTCGAAGATTCTCATTTTCCATACTGTGTCTTGATCAAATAAACAAAACGTATACAATGTGGAAAACATCAGTCAACATTTCCCAACCTTTTTTGTGACATCGCACACGTAAACCTCTTCACCAATTTACTTGGCATAAAAATCGATGAAAACTTTCAAGCTTGTCTTTAAAAGGGGGATTTTTGTTTCGTTCCTTCCATTTAAATTGAAGCATGGCATAAAGTTTGAGCATTGATATCATATTGTACTTCTGTACCTCTTTTATCATATTTTAAGCTATTCTTGAACTTTAATTGGAGAATGTAAAATGTTTACATTCGTAGGTTCTCTCTTTCCATAATGTGCCTTGATCGTTGATGAAATAAACAAAAGATATACAATATGGAAAACATCAGTTACCCCAACTTTCCTGCGACATCGCACACGTATCCCTTCATCAATGTTCTTAACACAGAAACCAATGAAATCTTTCAACCTCCTCTTTAAAAGCGGTATTTTTTTTTTTTTTGTGGAAAAGTGAATCGAGGCATGGAATACGTTTGAGCACTGTTAGTGTGTTGTATTTCTACCTTCTGTGTGTGTTCTTGAACTATTTTCCTCGAGAAGGTGAAATGTTAACATTCGAATATTCTCTCTTTCCATACTGGGTCTTGATGAAATAAACCAAATGTATACTATGTAGAAAAATCAGCCTATATTACCACATTTTTCATGTGACACGTATGCCTTAATCAATGATTTTGACACAGAAACGAAAGAAAACTTTCAAGCTTCTCTTTAAAATGAGACATTGGTTTTCTTTCTTTTAAAAGGTGAATTGAGGCATGAGATAGATTTAAGCATTGACATCAAAATTCTATTTCTACCTCTTTTATCGTATTTCTCGTTGTTCTTAAACATTAATTAGAGAAAGTAAAATATTTACATTCAAAGATTCCCTCTCTCCATACTTTGTCTTGATGAAATATTCAAAATGTATACAATGTATACAATATCAATTTTATGCGACATCGCACATATCCATCAATGTTTTTAACACAGGAATCGACGAAAACTTTCAAGTTTGTCTTCAAAAGGGGATATTTTTTCTGACAAAAAGTGAATTGAGGCACGAAAAAGGTTTAAGCATTATTATCGTGTTGTATATAATTTCTTGCCGTTCATGAAGTAAAATATTTACATTCAAAGATTCTCTCTTCCCAAACCGTGTCTTGATGAAATAAACAAAATGTGTACAATGAAGAAAAAATAAGCCTATACTACCCCCAAATGACACGGATTCATGTCTTCATGAATGCTCTTGACACAGAAACTGATGGATACTTTCAAGCTTCTCTTTGAAGAAAGGGAGGTTTTTTTTTTGATAAGATACATGTGTACAAAATGTATTGTCAAGGATGTGACAAAAATCAGTCACTGTAATCCCACTTTTCCTGCAACATCACACGCGTATTTCTAAATTCTCTCATGAATATGGTTATTTACTATAGTGCCTTCATGTATATCCTTAAAGGCAGGGAATCTCATTTGCACCCTCCCTGCTGTACAGCAAAAGATCACTTATGGCCTAAGACTATGGATGAAGGACATGTCTGTGAAATCTGAAGATCAGTAATCACCTAGAATTTGAAGAATTCGCAAAAGCCTGTGTGAAAGTTTAGTGTATGTTCTATGCTGGGAAGTTTTGTACCTACGAGACAACTATTCCAATCAAGGTCTAACGGTCATTTAATTTTACTAAAATGGAGTTTCTTGCTCCTATAGTTTGCTAAACATTCTCATGTGATACTTTCTTCTATATGCCATGGTAGTGCACAATGCTGATTTTAGCCATGCAAAAGAGACATTCTGTCTTTAAGTTTTTTTTCTGCGATGTTAAAGTGGTATTGAGAAGTTTTTTATATTGATGTATTTCGTACGTACGTGACAACGTGTCTACATTATTCTTCCTCTCACACGACCGTGTCAGACTCAATAATGCCTATCCTTAACACACTCATGCGCAATGATAAAGTGGCATTGAAAAGTTCAAATCTAATTCCAGGTAAGCTGCTTTTAGCAGAACCTGGGCTTTTAATGTTATTCTTACTTCTAGGACAGAAAATGTTATCAATTAACGACTCTATAAGATTGTAAATGTCAAGCAAGTCAAAAAGCTTTCAGTGATTCTATTCCTCGTACAACTTTGAAGTAGAATTCCATGAAAAAATCACGTAAGCTCAGCGGATAGAAGAGATAGTATAGGTCATATTTGTAAAAGATGGATATATGTCCATTAACGGCAGTCAGCATCTCCAGAAAAATAACACGTAGCAAAAAAGGAGGAAACGCTGTCATTTCTTTCTGGGTTGAAGAAAGAAGAGTGTAACCTACAAAGATCGTTATTACCCGTTTCCGGATATTTATCATGTAGAAAGGTGTGCATAATATGATCTGTGACATGTTTTCATCTAGGTCAATCTGAGTGGGTGGCAAAAATATCGTTTTGCCCCAATAATTCTGACTACTTGAAAATTTCACAAAACGATATGTCAAATTATGTTTAAAAATCTGTGCAACGCACTACAAATGCAATAAACGTCCTCATAAATACTACTTAAAATACACAATTTTCAATTTGCAAAATTTTATATTGCAATTTTGCGCGCCGAGAGCGCTGAAAATGCTGACATCAGATTTTGTTGCCTTCCCAATCTCAAAAATGGATCGACGCCCCTGGCCAATTCATATGGAATTCTGATGATTCTCCATTCTCATTTTTATGGGAGACTGTGATGGACAGTGCTAATTTTATCTACAACCGAATTGTAAGCTAAAATCCATAAGTTACGATTTTTATGTGATTATTGTATAAACTTATTCACTCTCCATGCTATGATAAGATAGTAATTTAATATCTGAAATCGATTTGAATATTGTATATCGTAAAACTTTTTTTCCATTTGTATTTACCACTGCATTCAAATATTTATTCATTTTATTATTCAATTTATACTTCATAACGCAAGGCTTAAAAGCACTAAGATCTAAGATGGCAAAGCAATTTTGATCTGTAATATGTTCAATGGGCAAGTTATCTCGTTGGAAATCTCAGTCACATCATGCACATAGGCATTAGTATGTTTTTGATAAACTTTGGGATTTCAGAATTTTAAGTGTTCGCTTATGTCTTTAATTTACCACACCAACAAATGATTTTTGTCTCATCTCCAAAGAGAGCCAAATCCGAAGGAAATGACGAGCCTGTATATCAATTACATACAGTGCCTCCCAGAAAAAAACAGCACCCTAAATCAAAGGCTTATTGTGCAGAAGCAATGAGGTGTGTGATTGAAAAAAATATGTTCAAATCAAACTTTGATTTATGCTCTTTCAAATTATACATTAAGCAAACTTATTTTTAGACTAAGACACTGTGCACACCATGTGTCCATCTCTTTCTTTTCGAGATGTGCACAGTGTCAAACCCAACAGCAAATGTATTTTTGAAATTAAATTTTCAAGGTCATGGTCAAACCCAACAGCAAATGTATTTTTTGAAATTGAATTTTCAAGGTCATTTCCAAGGTCAGAGATGCATGGATAAATAAGTTTTTTTCTTAAAGTATCATTTGAAAGAGCATAAGTCAAATTCATTTTGAACATTTTTTTTTAATCATACGTCCCATTGCTTCCGCATAATAAGCCTTTGTTTCAGGGTTCTGTTTTTTTCGGACGCACTGTAGAATAGGGGAAAGGCATTTAGTGATACAGAGCCAAGCGGTATACGGTATTCCGCAGTTGATTATATTAGTAAAAAAAAACACGATTATATATGCCATTAAGTTATATGTTGTGATGGAGAATTAATCTAATTAAAGCCATGTTACCTACATATTCGCATGATTTGAGTTCGTGTAGTATATACTGTATAGTATGTCATGATTGATTATAAAAATTTCATCTAGTAGGCCTAAGTGTTCTCTGCTTGCCGTTGCATTAGTAAATGTCGTCATATACTGCACATTTTTATAGCGATAATTCAGATACATGATTTATTTATTTTTTGCGGAACCCATATTAATTTGGATGTAATGATTTGTTAAAGGGGAAATCAAGCATCAAGCCTGACACAAATTTGCTTTGAAAAGAAGCAGTGAAATCAGAGACGGACATGAGTGAAGCTATGAAGAAAACAGGGCAAATGAGAATAAAATATATAATTTTTAATGTGATTCTTGTGAAAATTTATGAGACGATTACTGATTGGCAACACTATTCTTCTATGAAAAACAAGCGACAAACTATTCGAAGAACAATGGAAGGGAAAAGATACACGAGATTTAATATTTTTGAACAAGGTACAAATTTGCGTATTTTTTTTTCAATTGATCCCAGGGGAAAATGCTAAAAAAAGAAATTAAAGATAGATTGAGACATAAGGAAAGAAAGAAATAAAGAAAAAAGAAAAGAGATAAAAAGAAAGAAAGAGATAATTCACTTGTTTGACGTCTCGTTGTCTATCGACAAAGTCGAACGCAGACTCAAGACAAATATGTACCGTAAGCCTACTGACTCTTTCTCATTATCTCAGATTCGACTCATTCCATCCACTGCACATTAAACAATCTAGTGTTTACAGTCAAATTCTTCGTTTCCGCCGCATCATTTCAGAGGAGCAAATGTTTGACAAAGAAATCGTAACTCTCGGCAAACAATTCATCAAACGGGGTTACCCTCCAAGAATGATCAAAGAAACGATTCTAAGGGTGAGAAGAAAGTCTCGTAACGAGCTCTTCTACCAAAATTCAGAGGTGAGGAATGAGTCGCGCATTCCCCTGGTCACCACATATCATCCCGCCACCAAAACCTTCCTCAAAACTATCAGAAAAGAGTGGTCCACCTTGTCACTAGATCCAAAATTGCGAAATCTGGTTGGTGATCTACCCCTCCATGCTCGACGTCAACCCCCTAATCTCAGGAAAATGCTATAGTAAGTAGCAAACTCCCGGCACCATCACCCCCGAGGGGCAACACCCCGTGCGCTTAAGCCAGGTGCCAGGTCTGTAAGCACCTCATTACCACACCCACAGTCAAGGTGTCGGACGATATGACTCTCCACCCTGGGAGATTAAATTGCGATTTAAGCAACATTCTGTACTGTCTATTTTCTTTTCTTTTCATTTTACAACATGTCATAATGCCATTTTTTCCAAAATACACTACAATTTGCTATTCTTATGTAAGATAAATATAAAAAGATATGAAATGAATGATA
>JZLH01S0607206.1:6812-22994 GCA_001188425.1 Eucidaris tribuloides | reverse complement strand
TTCAGTACCAGGTTTTTACTGGGGTGGGGGGGGGGGTCAATTGACCCCCTTCAGATCTCGACCGCCGATCGCGTGATCGCCGCGAAAATTTGCATGCGCATAGAGCCGGATGTAAATTACATGACTATACAGTAAAATTTTCTAAAAAAAATATTTTGTTCTATTTTTTAAGTAATTAATTATGCAAATAAGTGCATGAAATTATGTTTTCACCCATAACTCACTTGCAGTAACTAGTAGAACACTAATTTTGGGTGAAAATATTCATTCTGACATTTCTCACAATTACCTATAAAAAATGTGCCGAATTGGAATGAATTTCTTAAGTATTTTATTGTTTTGTGAATATCTTATGTATTTTTTAGTTTTTCGACCTTTTGTTTTCCATTGTTTTTTCGATGCAGTCATAAATAGCATAAAATTAATTCAATTCAACCAGTAAAAGCAAAAATAATCATACATTTATGATTTTTGGTTGAAAACACAATTTCCATTGGTTTTGTACACGAAATCACGTTTTTGAGCAATTTTGGGGTTGACATGCATGTATAAAAAGTTGCGCAGCGTCGTAACGGTATATCCGATTTTCGCAAAAACAGTCTTAAAAGATGCGCAAGACTTGAAAGTAAAAAGTCAGTGAGCGACGCGGTAAAAATTTTTTGTGCGGCGGCATGATCGCGAAATTCGTCGGGGGGGGGGGTTCAAATTGACCCCCCCCCCGAAGTTAACATAGGGTTAAACAAGTTAGCTAATTCCTCGATGACTCGCATTAGGGTGTGCAAAAAGGACACCATCTTTGACAGTCGACAGAAGGAAGGATAGCAAATGAGTCAATAGATTGTTGATATGCCACTTTTTGTTTTCATTTTTCCTTATCCATGCAGTTATGATACGAATAATCGATGTTAAGCTCTGGATTGGACTTAGATACAATGGATCTGTTACGAATTACACATGGACTGACTCAATGGATAGCACGTGGATAACGAATCTCCAATTTCCCACAGACGTGTGGAATGACGGTATGTATCATTTCGCAATTTGCTTAGGGATTGGGGTACATTTTCAATACTCACGCATGACTATCGAACTCATTTTGACACGTTTGATGAAAGTTAGAATGTCTTGCTTAATTTAGTCACTGCTATCGCTGTCTTTTCGGTGATTGTTTTGGTTATCTATGGTACGAAGAACTGCAATAACTAAAAAATGTTTTACTAAACTCCTCAAAAAGTGTGGAAATCTGAGTTTGATCAATAATATCTTCATTTCCTTAATAGAAATGAATGCATGGTCGGTATCACCAAAAGGATTATTTCATTTTCTTTGAAATAATCCCCTACATGTTATAATTATACGATCGTTGAAAGGAAGGTGTAAATTGAAAAGTCACAAAATGAACACCAGTGGTCATAAAAAGGCAATAAAGAATATGTTCTCTTACGTTACGTTATGTCTTTTGTTCTCAGCTGGCCAAATATGAGTGTCGATTTCAATACGAGCCCTGCCACATAATTTGTCTATGAGTTTGAGATTAAAGTGTTGAAGGTCTGTCTTTTAAATGACCATACATGTTTGTTTGTTTGCTTGTGCACACGTTGTTTGAATCCGTGTTAATGCTTATGTTAAAATGCGCATGAACTAAGGGACGTTAGAAAACTCACTCAAACAATTAAAGACACCATATAACACTGTGGAAGACACGTTGAAAAAATTGTCGAACTTTGCTATCTGACATATCTGACAGTGTTTGAATGGACATATAAACACCTTAGAACACTAAAGTTTGGACAGTTATGCTGTCACTAGTACAATATGTGCAGATACAAATTGGCACATTAATTTCCTATCGGGCGATAGGAAATTCTGCAACACAGCAGTCTATGGGGGAAAGCTGGAATGGTCTCTCAATGTTTTTACTTTTTTAAAGCACTTACTGATCATTTTAAACTGCAATTTTTTCAGGGCTTCGTTTTTAGACCATGTCAGAGACACTGGTAGCATGGGGAATCATGCAGCTCAGATTTTTTAAACTGGAAACACTGTTATACAGTGCCTTTAAGTGACATACTGAACCTGGATTATTTTGCAAACCCTGTAATCTCAATGTCAACTATATTTCCCACCCGCCTTTAGCTACTTGGAAACGAGCACAAGGACACAACCGACCTAACAAATGTATAGAGAAAGATTGCATCTGGATTTCCGGTGAAAGTTTGGAATGTGCTCGATGCTCTGGGGATATAGATGAAGCCAGTCCATATGGACTCTGTAAGAGAGGTAAGTCTTGAAGACATGGTTTAACATTCTGTAGATTTTATTAATGTATAAACTGTAAAATGTTAAACACACAGCCATGAATACAAAAGTTAATTGTGAAAATTATGCTGTCATTATCAAGATATCCATGACTGAATATCACCTAGTTATGATAGTCCAGTCATTTTAGCTTTTCACTTCAAACTAATTGCAACAGAATTTTTTCACCACAATGCATTTCTTTGTGGTCCCCTGAACACCATACTGAAAGTCCCAAAATTTCCTAATAGGGGAAAGACATCTAATTTGCATAAATTCAAAATGGCCACCATGTGGCATTTTTTGTCCATATCTTGGCACATGGGAACCACAAAAAGTAATTTTTGGTGTCTGTGTCCATGTTTCTAAGGTCATGAAATGCAAATATGTTATAATCATAAACTTTCAAACATTCTGACATGCGTAATTTGCATAAATTTGCATATAAATGAATTCAAAATGGCCGCCATGTAACCCATTGAAGCTTATGTTTAACATAATAAACAAGTACATTATTATGTCTAAAAAGATATTTTTGCGGTGGAAGAACGGATTGTATGATAATAATTTCCCAGTCCTTGTTTCTACATGTACACCTGATTTGCATAAACATACATATGAATTACATATTCAAAATGGCTGACATCTAATCTATTCATGACCATATCTTGGGACATAAAACGTGTAGAAAGTCAATTTTGGTGCCTATACCCATGTTTGTTAGGTCAAGATATACAATTGTGATATCAGTAGTAACTTTTCAAGATTCTAATATACATAATTTGCATAAATTTGCATATAAATTCATGCAAAATAGCTGCCATATGGTTTGCCACGTGCCCATATCTCCGTATATTAATCTTAGATGGTAATCGTGGTTTCTATATTTTCCTTGTAAGCATTACTGCTATACAGCTTTCAGGAATATAAGACACTGGAATCTTTCATGAATTTGTACTTAAACGTATTGAAATGACTACCATGCATCACACTTAAAGCCCGAGTTTAGTTTTGGTAAATGGTAAAACATGAGATTCTTTGCAATTATGTTTTTAAGATACAACTTTTATCTACTAATACCCCTAAAATTGCTCGCGGTGAAACTTTCCAGTTTTTTGAGAAATCACTCAAAACGTAAAATCTCGGTTGGGAGAGGGGACCCCGAGATTTCCCATGGGTAATGTACATACATGTACCGCTAGATGCTCTTCTTTAATTCAAACATCATAATTTCTCATTATAAATAATTTTTAGTAGGTATGATGATGCTTTTTGATGTCTTGGGCGACAATAGACAACTTTGTGACAGATTCACCAGAAATTTGTTTGATCGACCAAACTGTACTTGGGGCTTTAAGCTTAATAAAACATAATATCTTTTCATTATAAATTCAAGCTGTAGAACACCTGTGCTTTTTATGGAAAAAGAAATGGTGTGGGCATAATTGTTCAAGAGTGTTATGTTAGTAATGTACTGGAAGTGATAAAAAGTCAGATAGAAATGGGTATGGATATGATTTAGGGAACAGTTGTAAATGTTCCAAGCTCTTATGCATTACAAATGGATGCGGGAATGTGGAAAAGGATAGTTCCTCTAGTGAGAAGGATAAAAAGGTAGGGAGGGTACATCAGGAAAAGAGAGGGTAGTGATAGGAGCAGATTTGAATGGGAATTTTCGTGAAGGGAAAAGAGGGAATGAAGATATTGGAAAGTTATGTTTCGAAAGAGAGAAATAAAGAAGGGCAGATGGCAGTGGACTTTGCGAAAAAAATAATGATGGCAGTGACAAATACCTTCTTTAGAAAGATTGTAAATCACAGAGTAAGATGGGAGGTATATGAACACAAGTGGACCTATAAGGCGTGACTTGAGCGAGATTCTCAGTTGCAAGATGATTGCAGCATAGTGTGTAGCAAGACAACATCGAATGGTGATATACAGTTACGGACATTAATGGTTGAAAGGAAGTGGTAAAAACTAGGAGAAAAAAGTTGCGCACAGTTCCGAGAGATGGTTTGTAAGGAAATGGAAGAGAATGGATTTGGAAGAATAGGTGGATGTAGCTGAAGTTGTAAAGAGATAAGGTAGAAAGTTTTTCAGGGTATCATCTGGAAGAAGGAGGGCTACAAAGAGACATGATGATGGAATGAGGACGTAATGGAGACCATATAGGAGAAGGGCAAAGAAGAAGCGGGATAAGCAGGGATATGATGAAAGTAAACAAGGACACATATAGTTGAAGAAAGCAGTGGCAAAAGCCAAGAGTGAGGCATATGATGATTTATTATGATAAATTTGACACAAAGGAGGGGAAATGATATGCATTGATTAGCTAAACAGTGAGAGAGGGATGGGAAAGACATGTTGCAGGTGGGTTAATAGAGGATGAAAACGAAATGTTTTGACTGATTAAGAGTGTGTTTTCCACAGAATATTTTCAGAAAGTGCAAAGGAAGAAATGGGAGAGGGGGAGGGAGAGGATAGATGCTACGAACAAATTTAATGAGGAAGTACGACCTAAAAAAGAAGTGAGATCGGCAATGAGCAGAATGAAAAATGGATCGTCAGTTTGTCCAGACAATATCGAGGCATGGAAGTGTTTGGGTTACATGGGAGCGGGGTTCGTGAAGCTGTTTAATGGGATCTTGGAGAGTGAAAGGATTCGTGAAGACCGGCAGAAAAGCATATTGTTGCCACTCTGAAAGAATAAGAGTGGTGTGCAGAGTTATAGTAATTATAGAGAAACAATGGTGAAGAATCATACTTTTGGAAAGAGTTGTGGAAGATAGGGTGACAAAGAAGTGACAAATTTGTGGGGAGGTTTCATGCCAGGTAGAAGCACTGTGGATGCAATATTTGCATTGAGGATGTTCATGGAGAAATAGAGAGAGGGGCAAAAAGAGCTGCAATGTGTGCTTGTGGATCTTGAAAAGGGCATGATAGGGTGCCAAGAGAGGAATTATGGTATTGTTGGAGAGAGTCGCGGGTAGTGTTTGATGATAGTGCAGGATATGTATGAAGCATGTGAGACAGTCACGACGTGTGCAGTAGGTGTTCATGAATGGTTCAAAATGAGAGTTGGATTGCACCAAGGTTCAGCGTTAATGAGTCCTTGCTTGTTTGCAATGGTGATGGGCAGGCTGACAAATGAGGTGAGAATGGAGTCCCCGCCGACCAGATGTTCACAAATGACATTGTAATATGCTATAAGAGCAGGGAGCAGGTTGGGTAAACTTAGAGAGCTTGAAGTATGTTCTGGAGAGAGACAGATAGTGAGGGGGGGGGGGGGAGTGGAGTGAAAGTTAGCTGGACAAAACAAAGTGCATGTGTGTAAATGAGGTAGCAGCTGCAGGTATGGTTAAACATCAAGGTGTAGAGGTAGCAAATGTAGAGGACTTTAAATACTTGGGCTCAACACTTTAAAGATTGTGTCATTGATTTGCATGTCATAAAGCATCTAAATAAATGAAATCAGCTGAAATCATATCCAATGTGAAGATTAATATAAGTAAACACCTCTCATAGAGACTTGGGGTAAAATATTGAGTTTTGGTGAAAATCTGGACGGTTAAACTTCACCCATTTTCAAATGACTCTGAAGTCTTATAAAAAAAAATCTAAGACGTCGACGTGGCCGTTCCAAAATTGTCCGATCAGCCGTTAGCCAAAGGTCGCGCGGAGGTTAGCCATTTAACCAATCAGTGCGCTCCGCTAGTCTTGCGATGTTACACATAACCGCGATTCGCAGTTTGAGCAAAACTTAAACTCACGGAAAGAACAACATTCTGGTAACATGTTGTTATTAGTTTTTCTCATAAAACAGCAAATTCATGACGTATGGATCTCAAACTTTGAACACACCATTTTTAAGTACTAAACTACCGTTTGGTATTGATAATGAAGGGAAGTAATGGACTTGCACATCCCTGACACAATCTTTAAAGGAATGGGACTGCAAAGGGGGAAAGAAGAAGAGAATCATGGCGTGGGGGAGAGTGACAGGGAATCTTCCATAACAAAGGGGAGGATATAGACCAGCTATATGATTTACTGCCTTGAGGTAACAAAAGACAGGAAGAAGAGTTAAATGTCCCAGGGTTGAACAACAATTAGAAATAACTTTGTGAGAGGGACACCAAACGTTGCAAGGTTTCGGGATAAAATGAGAGAGGGAATCAAGAGTGTGGTGGTTTGGGCATATCCAGGAGAGATGCTGAGTATAGGGAAAATATGTTTGGAAATGGTGCAGAGGGAGGGTGACTAAAAAAAAGGGAATTTCATGGACGTTGTTATAGGTGATATGAGGATAATTGGTGTGACAGAGGACATGTCATGTGTAATATACTGTACGGAGATATGGCCATATGAGGGACCATACAAAATGGCAGCCATTTTCATGAATTTATATGCAAATTTATGCAAAGTATGTATATTAGAATGCTAAAAAGTTACTATAATATCACTATTGTATTTCTTGACCTAACAAACATGGGTGTAGACACCAGAATTTGCTTTCTACAGGTTTCATGTCCCGAGATATGGTCATAAATAGGTTAGATGTCGGCCATTTTGAACATTATAATTCATATGCATGTTTATGCAAATTAGGCGTATATGTCTGTATAACGACTGGAAAATTGTCATTAATTATACAATCCGTTCTTCTACCTGCAAAAATCATCTTAGACATAAATATGTACTTATACATGATTATGTTAAAACATAGGCTCCAATGGGCTACATGGTGGTGAATCCATTTATATGCAAATTTATGCAAATTATGTATGCCAGAATTTTTAAAAGTTTATAATTATATCATATTTGCATTCCATGATCTCAGAAACATAGGTATGGACACCATAATTTATTTATGTGGTTTCCATGTGCAAAGATATGGGCATAATAAGCCATATGGCGGCCATTTTGGATTTATGCAAATTAGATGTCTTTCCCCTACTAGGATATTTTGGGACTTTTAGTATGGCGTTCTAGGGACCTCAAAGAAATGCACTGTGGTGGAAAAAATTCTGTTGCAATTTGTTTGAAGTTTGGCCAAATTTAAGGCTAAAATGACTGGACTATGATGAACTTTCATTTGAATGGTGGATAAAGGTGTAATAAGGTTAAAAGTGGTCATACATAGACCACGCGGAACCTAGCAAGTTTGACTACTTTTCTGGTGTACTTTCTGATTACAGCACACTAGAACCCATGGAAGTTATAGCCACACGATGTTCATATTGCTTAAAGCTCTTTGGGAGAAATACAAAAAATGCCTTTAGAACCAAACTGGCTGAAAGATAAACCAAATGTACACCAGCTGGAGTGGATCTCCTGGCTGGTAGTATTTGGCTTGAGTTTGTTTACTTAAGGAGAATCAAGCATTAACAGGTCAGCAGTTTAATTTTATCGGGTCACGATAGATGTAATCCCCATAGAAGGCTACTGTAACACTACAAATTTGTCTGTTACAAGGCATACGTATGGACATTATTATAAAATGTGTCAACTTTTGACTACAAAATTTTCACAGTAGAATCCCTGCATAGTTTACTTGATTCTAGAATAGTTTTTTACCTCAAGTTGAGGACCATCCCCAATCATGTCATTTACCATTAAAAGGGGACAAGTTTAGGTCTTATGTATCTTCTAGGATAACAGGATAACCTCGCTAGTCATAAGGACCACTATTCATAAGGACCAGTGGTTCCTAAGGACCGTTATTCATAACATGTAATTTCCTATACCTGAAGGGTCGCTATTCTTAAAGCCCAAATAGGTTCATTATTCATAAACTCGTAAGGACCATTATTCATAGGGATTGCTATTCATAATATTGGAAGAGGGTCGCTATTCATAATCGAAGAATAGGGTCATTACTTATAAGGGTCGCTATTCATAATAGCAAATCGGGGTCCTTAATCATAAGGGTCGCTACTCATAATCAAAGAAGAGGGTCGCTATTCATAATAAGGAAAGAGGGTCAGTATTCACAAAGTTCAATATCCATAAGGATCGTTATTCACAATCGAAAAAAAGGGTTGCTATTCATAATCGAAAAACAGGGTCACTATTCATAAATGTCAATATTCATAAGGATCGCTATGCATAATCGAAAAAGGGTCACTGTTCATAATCGAGAAAGAAGGTCGTTATTCGTAATCGGAGAAGGGGATCGGTGTTCATATTTGAGAAAGAGGGTAGATATTCATAATCGGAGAAGAGGGTCACTATTTATGATCAATGAAGACTCTGAATTAAGATTTAAATTTATTTGTAAAATGTTGAAATGGGATTTTGGTTGTTCAATACAACACACAAATATATTTGAAAAAAATATATACTGAAATAAACAAAATTATAATTATTAGATGGGAGGCACCCCAATTGCTGTGTCGAAGATAAAAGGGTGATGGAACACCCTCCTAAGCAGTCCTATTACCATTGCCATTTTAGAAACCATTAACTTTTATTCGACAGTATTTTTGTAGAAAAAATGATAAAGGACCTACATGTATATAGATCTACAAAAATAGTGGCAGAAGTTAAGGACCAGGCCCGCCTTACTCTTTTCAATTTTAGGCAATGAAGAGTTGCAAACTCTAAGTTTTCCATAAATAATCATACCCCATGACAAAAGGGCATAACTGACATTTTTAGTGTAGTGTAGGGGACTCAGTACATCATGTTAAACATGCAGAGCAAAAACAAATAATTAGAAGTGTGTCTTTGTTTCATAATTCGCTTGTTAAAAGGACACTTAATAGGGCTTTAAGGCTGTGAACAAAACACATTTTGCTCAATATCTCCAAAACACCAAAATGTCAGTTATGCCCTTTTGTCATCGAAGGGGGGGGGGCAGTATAAATCATACTAGTTGACATAAGTTCATGCATGGATGTCGATTTGTGGTTGGGTGGATGACTGGGGTTGAAGTTCCTCATCATGGGACCTAAGCGACCAGCTGGCCCTGGGGAAGGGTTTCGGGGAAGGGAGGGGGTGTCAAATGTCAACGATTGACAAAGCGAAGGAGCGGCGAGACAGGAACACCATCGGTAGTGCGTTTTGAACTAGGGGTTTATAAGGTTCTGCGTTCTAAGTTACTTCGCACCCCACAAGAGGTCCTTTCTAAAATATCGGGCATATCTTCCTTACCACTGTCTTATGAAGATAGGAGGCGCTCTCGTCTTCGCGGGGTGTTGTCTTCTTTCTGAGACACATACATACATATATACGTTTCAGTAGGTATACAGTGTGTCCCAGAAAAAAGGAAACCGAGATTGATGAAGATATTTCAATATCTTAAAAACAAGTATGAAAAATAAGTTGTACATGGTTGGAAAGCATATTTTCTCCTCTTTCATTTGATACCGGTCACAGAGATTCCCATTCACGCATGGGTGAGCAAAGACAATAAGAAGGGACACAGGTATAAAATCATTTGCACGAGCAAACTTGAAATTCAAACTTTCATGCTTGAATGTATTCTGAGTATTTTCGACATTGAAGGGCCACCATTGAAAAGCTGGAATTTTATCTTCTTTCATTATGATCCACATTTGGTGAAAATGTAGCGTGCAATCAGTGAGAAAAGAACAATTTGAAATGATGCTTGCTTTCAGAAATTGTTCCAAAATGCATTCATTAACAGCTTTTCTGAATTAGGAGCCAGCAAGCATTAAATTACCCTTGCGAACATGACTCGGAGCTTATTGTTGTGTCCCGAGCAAGATATTATGTGAAGTCAGCCGTGCGTGAACGGTATTGTTCTTGCTCGCCTCTAGTTCTCAAAATTTATTCATTTAAAAAATTACGCTAAAACAGGCATGTTTTAATTTTACTTGTTCTCCGGCATACATAATTCATTTTTTACGCCTGAGGTGTCATATGAAAGACAAAATTCTGAATTTTTACGTCATGCTTTTATTTTAAAAAACAATTACATTTTTTACCATGAAAATGGACTCAAAGATGGAATATGCGCGTGCAAATGAAATTTTGGTAGCACCAATATCCATTGTTTTAGTTCGATTATGCGTGAACGATTAATAAAAAGTAATAAATCAAATGAAAGAAGAGGAACACAGCTTTACAATCATACCTAATTTATTGAAGAAACTATTCATTATGATAGAATATTTTTGCGATGAAATCCGGTTTCCTTTTTTCTGGGACACACTGTATAATTACATAAAAAGGATGGTGACCTCCCTCCTTGCTATCCTTTGGCCTGCCAGACAGATGCGCTTGTTCACGAATAGCTAGTGGTACTGTTGAAAATGTATACACATATTATATGTCCTCATACTGAAACTAAAACCTATAGGAAGCATTGTGATCTTTGCAACAACAACAAAAAAATACAGTAACCTATCATTTTGTTTTTTAATTGAACGATACAGTAGTATAATTTGCAAAAATTGGAGTGATTCATCTCTTAAGTATAAATTCTTGTAGCTAATTTTTGCTTTACCTGATGGGTACAAAAAGAAGAATTTTTGCCATACCGGACAGTGAACAATTGAGCTATTTTAAAATAATACATTTGGGATAGCGTTGGATTTTCAAATGTTTGTAATATCGATTGCAGTTCTCGCTTTCAGCGTCCTAGCCGTTCTTATTTTCCAATAAGTATTGTCATTAATCCTTTCAGTACAGTGGTGGTATCAAAGCTTCCTAGTATTTGAATGTGATATTGTACTAAAAAGGTTCATGGCACTACTTAACATTATGTATGGATGGACACATGAATAGCGTAAAAAAACTAGAATGTAAATCATCAGATAGTTTTGCTGCTACTGACATGATACGTATGGACAAACTTTACATTTCACATGACGTATGCATCACGCGGAATCTTATCTGTAACACAGCAGTATGTAAGCTTATGTCTAAAGGCCACCGCACTCTACGCGATTTACGCGATTTTCGGTCGCACGACTGACCGATTTTTCGTACACGCTGATTTATTTCAGATCCAAATCGGTCAGTCGTGCGACCGAAAATCGCGTAGTGTGCGGTGGCCTTAAGTCTATGTCTACAGCAGCCTATTCGGTAAACAATTTTTTTTATTTTAAAAAGCAATAAATTAGCTATTGTAATCGTTTGGAAGTGCAATTGTTCATGGCTGCATTAAGGTACTAAACGTTTGCAATTTTGCTTAAAATGGGCACTGTTTTAAGGTATCCAAGCCCAACAGCAAAATTCTAGGGTTAGGGTTTAGGGATAGGGTTTAATGTAGGGTAAGTATACCCTGTCCAGAACCTTGACCCTAACCCTAACCCTAACCCTAATTTCCCTTAAAAATTATCAATTTATAGAAGTTTCACATGTTGTGATTGTGTACCCTACATGAATCACTAGATGTGGGACTACATAGATACCATGACACATTATTGCGTATGTCCCTAACTTTGAAAAAAAAGTTCTCAAAAATTCTGCAATTTTATAAAAAAAAATATAACATTTTGATGCCATTTCCTCGTAGGAATATATCTTAGGAATAATCGATTACCTTTTCAGCAGTGTCACCCTTTTTCGTTTTTTTTTTTTTTTTAGCGGGTTCTCGAAACGCCCAATTTGAGGTAAAATTTAGATGTCGCATAATGAAAAAAAAATCTAAAATTTTAGACAGAGTGAAAGAAAGTTAATTGCATAACTATGTAGGGAATTTATCTGGGCATAATCGTTTACATTGTCAAGCCTATAGCTCTTTTCCTTTTCTTGCACTACCAGTTTTATTGGACAACGGTATTTTTTTTCACGCAATGGCAAAATTCAGGGGGGGGGGGTAAATATTTTTGTATTTTTTGAATTATTCATATACTTAAAATGAACCAAGTTAGGTTTCATTTTAAAGCTTATTAAATTCTGCGTAAACTGACAGGTTATTCATAATTATAGACCCTTCCTCTCCCGAGATATGATTCTGCAAAGAAGATTTTTTATCCGAAATTGCTAAATTTTGAATGTCGTTTGTCACGGGACATGTCAAATTTGAATGATTGTGGTGCGCAAGTTATGAAATAAATTATAAGACAAATACTTGAATCCATAAGTTAGTACCTTTAACTAATATATTAACAGTATAAGGGCCAAATCTATGTAGATTGTAGACTCTGCAAGTAAACGAAGTTGGTAAGTGAAATTTTTTGTCACCCGAAAAGTGCAATTTTCTGGCAAAATCGGCTGCAAATCCATATTTTGGAGCAAAATGGTGAGTGATATAGGGTTTTCTTCGAAGCGTGTCTCACGCGATTGCTGGCATTCGTACTGCTTGTGACCGGCTTTCTAACACAAACGACAAACAAAACGATTCACACACGTAGACGCATGGTGTTCAGTTTCCAAGCAGCACGAGCACGTTGCTAGGGATGGCCGTCGTGGAAGATGCGGCTTCTAAAACCGTCAAGTTTGACATGGCGGTTCAGTGGTTTGTTTTTCTACATGCAACACCCGATCACCATTCAGGCAGCTTGTTAGCTGGCCATTTACACGTAATCGTTGACGTACGATCTTGCCCCTCACTTTACATTTCATGCTTTCAAGTTCATGCACAATAACTTCATCATTGACAGAAAGTTGGGCATCTTTTACGGTTACACATAGGAGATTTTCATTGGTTTTATGCAAAAATGTTTTTTTATCGAACACGGGCACTCTCTTGCCACTCATGAGCAGCCACTGCTTTTGTTGTTGGTTACATAATCTCCACAGCCCGCCCACTTTTTGAACACCCATAATGTTAGTAGCTGGTGTTATCCTTGGAGATAATGAGATACAGTTCTTCTCCTGTTGCTGTTAGTGCTATGTTCGCTGAATTGGGGACATCAGACTGGCAAACGAACGCTGGTTTCTCCCCAATGGTCTGGGTGTCGGGTGGTGGTATAAGCAGCTCGCTCGGCATAGGCCCCAAAATCAGTATCAACATCCACAACAGATCATGGTGTATCTTTGCCATCACTATTACTTTCTCCATGAATCTGTGCTACAATCACTCTTGAACTGTTGAATGATTCAATTTTGATATCATCTAAAAACAAACTTTGTCGGTAAATTCCAAAAGGATGAATTCTAGTAGTACTCACGAAGGCAAATTTCTGTGATCTTGACCACTTGAAAGCGCCCTTCATTTATAGTCTGAGGGCATGGGTTATGTTTTTATGCAGGGATGTTTGCAAATGAGATCCACTGCCTTTAATATTAGGTTCTGAAATTAAGGGGATTGGTGAAATAGTGGTAAGGTTGGTCTAGGAATTAACCACAGAGTCTGCTCTTTCAGATGAGGTATAACTCGGATAACATTAACGCCTTATTAACCCTTTGGATGCTATAATGTAAAAATATGGTCAAAAATGTTGGGGGTACCCCCCGACATTTTCATAAATTCATATAAAAAAAACTAAAGATATTCAAAATCTATTATTGCAGGGTTATGACTTTGGGGCATAAAGCTTTCAAATAACAAAAAATTCTCAAAACTAAACTTGGGCTTTAAACGAACTTTCACTGAGAAAGATGACCGCTTTGTGATTTCGCGCTGGGCGTCTCCCATATTTTTAGATCGATTACCGCTAATGGATGGATAATTATAAATTAGGATTTGTTAGCCCTCCAAAATGTTGTCTAGTAATCATGTTTTGTTCTAAGGTATAAATTATTTGCACGATGATGTCATAGTATACTTTGGAGAGTACAACAAAAATCGTAATTCTGTTTAAGAAACTAAAGTTATCCTGGATACATAAACTATAGATATGAATATGTAAAATTCCTCCTTGTTTCTTCAAGCAAATAAAAACGTCTTCTTCCGGACAAAACAATTCAGGACAATACAGCGGTAATCCACAAATTTACAATATATTATAAGCACTGTGGGTGAACATTTTCAAAGCTTTTTTTATATCATGAATTTTTGGTTTGGGGATTTAGATAAATAATATTTTCCAAGTAATAAAAACCTTCGACCATCAAGCTTCCTGACTTGTAAATCAATGTTGTAATTGATGCAATTTTGCAATTTCCTAGATTGACCATCTCAAAGTGCAGGCACACTGATTCTACAAATTAGTTTATATCTTGAAAACAATGCAATATGTTGGATTATTTGCTATTTTGTCAATGATTGCTCCGCACACAAGTTAATTTCCAAGTTACAAGGTGCGTGGTTCTTACATTCACAAGTCGGAGGTTACTGTTTGCTTTTAGAATAATTTCCCCAAAGGCGTTCCTTACGTTCAACTTTATGCTAACTTCAGCATTTCATATAAATTGATTCCGTAGATGTGGATGAGTGTAACACGACAGAAAATCCCTGCAACTCCGCAAACATGAAGTGTGAAAACAATGACGGTAGTTACAGATGCGTCTGCACTGATGGCTATGTACTGGACATTGATGGAATGACGTGTAATGGTACGGTGATTATCTCAACATAATATTCGACTTCTCTCCTTGTAAAGGCGCCCACTATGCGAAGAGTATTGGAGAAACTGGGATGAAATATTAGTATTCCGTTGTTCCAATGATTGATATATTATTGCAACAGATCGAACTGCTTGTAAAACAAGAACAAGGTTTGAGACGGAGAAGTCAGTAAAATGATACATAAATATAAAAGCAATGTGTAAATGTATTCCGAAGCAAAAAAAGTCCAGACTCTTTTCAATCCTTCATGACAAGTAATCTAGTCGCATTCTTATATCTCGTAAGCTTAGAATGGGGCAAGCTTATTGTCGAGATAAATTTAAACGAATCTGTTATACATTTGAGTTTGTCGTAGAAAAGTTTATCAATAAATTTATTCATAACTTGCTTTTAAATTGGACATGTATAAGATGAGCATTTGTTAATTGTTTGAATTACAAAATATTCAGAAACTTCTCACGATTGATTGATAGATTGAGTTTTTGTTATCCAAATACTCTTCACGATAGCCTTCTGTCCTCTCAACCCGTGTCAAAACGATGGCACGTGTGACAATGTACTCGGATCCTGTTCCTGTGTAGACGGTTGGATGAACACACATTGCCAAACTGGTACGTACCGGATACTGATAAAGCAATACTATCAAATAATAAGATGACGTTACACTCAAGTAAAAGTTACAAACAGAACAGTCCCTCGTATTGCTCCATTTCTTGAAATAAGGAAGTCAACATATCATATAAGTGGACAAAGACTCGAGCGATTTCAAAAGAGGGCAGAATTACAAGATAACAGTGACCAAAAGAATAGTACATGTAGAAACAACAACAGCGTAAACAGTACCTACAAATAAATGTGGTGAACAGGCTTCACGATGGCATTTACACCAAATCAGTGTTACAAACACAACAAAAGTAAATTTCATGTTGTGCTACCAGTACATAGTCAACATTGCCGATTTGCCGATCACAAAAGGTGTGATACTGCTTTATTTACGGTCAAAATTTTAGGGTTGCCATTTTGTTTAAAATTAATTTCGCCTATCGATTACATTATCTGTTCACATTGTTTCGCTCAAACACAAATAAATACAGCTTGGTATTGTTGTTTTTTATATACCTGTAGCAGTGAGCTTCACAAAGACGAAAAAATGACGAACTAAGCGTCCATCCATCACTTATTTTGGCAATCTGCCCAAGATGAAGTAAAATATATTAGTATTACTTAAAGACACAGCCCAGTATTGCCATGATTGCGAAAGCCCCATTTAAAAACATTGTCAGAATAGACATGTAAACCTGATATAACATTAGACAGCTGGTATTATTAGCAAAACATACGGAAAAATTATCGGTACATGAATTAATGTTATGGGGATAAATAGAGCAAAACAGTAAAATTGTTGCTCATTGATATTTCACTTCGGTTTTTAGACTTTATCAGAGACACTCGTAGTTT
>JZLH01S0607190.1:66565-78193 GCA_001188425.1 Eucidaris tribuloides | reverse complement strand
ATGCTGATGGCTGCATGGTGATGATTGATGGTAATATGATTTCACTATCAAACAGTGTGAGAACCAAAGGATTGTCCCAACATCCATCAAAGCTACTGTCAGGGTTGGGCTCAATACAGGGCAATTTGAGCAATTTTGCTAATTAATTACATTTTTTTCAAGAATTGGTGATCCGCGTAACCGCGGATCACCATAGATTTCGTCAGGAACTGATATTTCATGTTTCTTATCTTCCTTTTTGTTACAGACGATATCTCAAGAACGGATCAGCAATAATGTTGTAACTCGGCAGGTTAATTGACCATGTCAATACAACTCGGCATGGAGTTATCCTGCTCAATAGCATTAAATCACCCGTTGACGTCATCTATGAACGTCATTAATTTAAAAACAGATATTTCTCAATATATTCATTATTAAATGAATTATCGTCCCATATTTGACCAGTCATAAAATTTAAGGTTCAAGGCCCCGTCAACTTTGCGACCTAATCACACGTGCGCGCGCGGCTCACGATAGGCTAGCACGCGCGCGTCAAAATTTTTTTAAGCTTTTAAAATGCTCCAAATGACTTTCTTTATTAACAGCCGAGGATACGTTTTCAGGTCTTTGGAGCATTTTGTCTGTGCGCGACGTACAGCGCGCGTATTTTTTCCATCCGGCGGCGCAACCCTTCCTTGACCGAATATCGTCGTTTTTTCGATGATTCGGATTATCTGACTGAATTCTCTATCAATTAGAACCCTTTCGATCACAGGACAAAAAATACCGCTTTACAGGTCCAAAAAGACTAAATGCGCGCGCATGCGCGGCAGTAGTGGAAAGGGTTTTTATGCTATAATCTCTAGAATAACTGGTGACCGCTACGTTTTATTGCTATTCTGATAGAGTTGATCGGTGCGTTAGATAGCATTCAACATCGCTTTCTATGCCAAAGTGATGTGACGTCATCTATGACGTCACAAAGAAAAATCGTATTTTGTCCATATCTCATGACTGGAGTCGAGTAACATCAGCCAACTTGTACCAGTAACTTCAGCGGCAAGGTCATCATGCATGCTTATCATATGCTCGTGGGCGTCACGACGAACCGCGTACGAGTACGTTTAAAATTAAGTTTTAAATCAGTAATTTTTCTCTAGAGTAACCATGACCCCTACCTTGTTATTGCTCATTTCTGATAGCCTATTATCCGTAGACAACAGTTCAGACACTACTTTGCCAGCAAAACCTGTGACGTCATCTCTGACGTCACAAAGAAAAAACGTATTTTTTGCGCCATATCTTATGAATGGGTGGATTAAGATAACAACATTGCGTACACAGTAACTTCAGGTCAACAATCATTCATTTGGTACTAATCACAAACCGTCCGCGAGCGTCGCCGCACGAACGCGTACCGCGCACCGCGAGGATTTTCAATTAATGTTTGAAAGACAGTTAAGGTGATGAGGACAAATTTCATCATGCAATGATAATTGATATACATTGTTGTGTCACATTTTCTTTAAAATTTAATGATCGGAGCGGTTACGCGATCACCAATTCGTCTTAGTGACAATTAACATTTCTAGTTGTAATTCTAATTGTAATTGAAATTTTTGAAAGGAAAGTAATTGTAACTGTAATTGTAATGAAACAATGTTTTGAGCATAATTACTCTCAATTACTTTCAATTACTCATTCTATATTATCTGATCCTGTGTACTCCCACTTATACACCTCCCCACTATTCTTGGGCCATAACTCCTCTTGGTATTGCTTTCAAATGCATTTCAAAACAAATTGGTACATTGCACAGGTATAGAGAGATGAGAATATCACCTAGCTCCATATGCTACATATAGTTTGAATATATAGAAAGTAATGTAATTGTTAATTGTATTGAAAAAAATGTTAATTTAATTGAAAAGTAATTGTAATTGAACATTTTTGGCAGGCACATAATTGTACTTGTAATTGAGAAGAATAATTGAGCCCAACCCTGGCTACTGCTCACACTGCCGCGCTCTAACGATTCCTCTCTGAAAAAACAAACTGCGTACGTTTATTAAACGTTTATTGGACTTTTGATTCATTTTTCAACTGGATTTCAAACGTTTCTAGACGTTGACAGACGCGTGCTTTTCCGTACTGTTCCATTCTATTGTATTCCATTTGCCTCCGTCTGACACCATCTGAGGTAAATATTTTAGACGGAGGCAGACGGAATCGTTAGACGGCACAGTGTGACAGTGGCTTAACATGGTGATCCATTTAGTATTGGAGTCAGAGCGAGGATAAGCCAACAGGTATTTGTGATGATTAATTGATAAAAAAATAAAGATAAAAAACAAACATATCTATAAATAAATAAGAACATGAATATTTGTAATAGAGTAACAAACAATGGAACTTTTAAAGTAATTTGCATAAGTTTGGCCATTTTTCCCATCCTCCTATTTTTGTTGTGTCAGTGGAGAATATGATTATAGCTTGCGAGTTTGAAAACAGCAATATAACCCATTTAGTATTGATGTCACAGTAGAAAAATGGCCAACAGGTGTCTAGAAAGTTGATCAGCATGAACCTTTGAGCTTAAAGATCATGATGATATTCCTTACATGTGGTTTGCAATTATCATCAAATTGACATAGTTTAATGATTAATGTAAGTTTTTGCACCAATTCCTCCCAAAGGTAGCCCTGTTTGGTCAGGGTGTCATGTGGTGCGTGCTAAGTGGCTGGTGCGACGGCGTCGAGGTACTGGTTTAGCTATCTTTCTTTCACTATAGTGTCATGAAAAAGGATGTAATTCATTTTCTTTTGGCAATGATATCGGAAGTTGACAGGTATGAGAGAGAGAGATTTTGTTCATTTTGAACAAGGATGAAAACAATTTTCATAGGCATTAACTCCATACCTCAAACCATGCTATATGTCTGTCAGTGCTACAGTACATGTACATGTATGGCATATTTCCTTTGGCACTTCACTTGGATATTTGTAGTTCTGATGACATTTTAAAAGGAAAACAGCAAGATAAGCAAAGATTCTTTAGTTTGATCGAACTGATTCTAGAATCAAGTAAATGTTCAAGTTTCTGCTTCCAAACTTTTGCAGTCAACTTTCTGCTGTTCAAACAAGTTCTCCAGAAAATTGAATAAAGATAGGTTTTATTGGTATTTAACAATTAGTTACTTCATGGAACTGGTAGTCCATGATTAAATAAACATATTTGAACAGTTGATGGGCACAAAGACAGAATATCGAAGAATTTCAATATGTACTAAAATGGATATGCACAGGCTGATTCCGCAACAATGTGTGCAGTTTATTCAACTCAACAGGATATTGTTGTCTAAGACCCGATTTACACCAAGCTTTTAGGCCGGCCTCGGCGCCGGCCCGAGGCCGGCCTAAAGCTGGTGTAAATGCAAAGGAGGCCGAGACCCTCCCCGATTTGGGACCACCTCTGGAGGTAGTCTCGGCGGCCTATATTCGGTGTAAATGGAAAGGAGGCCCTCGGGCCCCAATTTGCCACGCGATGCGGGCGCTGTTACGTAATACACAATGCCAAACAATGCCCGGGGACCGTACTTCCGGTGTATGTAGCGTGCAGCGTAAACCGTGAATCAAACCAATCAAACCAACCATCGTAAACAAAAGACGTGAGCTATTACATCCGTTTTATGTATCCCTTTTTTTTTCTTTATACGTTGCACGAACTGCCGCATTATGTTGTATCAACATTAACATTACACAATATGAAAAAAAAATGTCTGTTTATACTTTCACAGTCTCATTCAACATTTTTAAATCGACTCTCTGCGAGAGACTTATGTAGGAATGTTATACGTGCAACGTGTACACGCAGAAAAAAAAAAAGTCCTGTTTTCTTTTTGATAGGGAGACACAATGCGGCGAGTTTTGGAAAGTGGCCTTTAGGCCAGCCTAATATTTGCGTGTAAAATGCACAAAATTTGCGGGCCGCGGGCCTTCCAATTTAGGCCGGCCCGAGGCCGCTCGGGCCGGCCTTTTGGTGTAAATCGGGCCTAGATAATGAATTTGAAGGTGTACTGTTTTCATGAGTTCCCTTGTTATGATAAGGTTTCCACGGTGATGACATACTTGTTCATGACACATATTTTCGAGAAACGGCAAGTCAATAACTAAAGTCATTAGCCATGTTCAGACGTGGATTCCTAGTCGGAGTAAAATTTATTTACCCAGCCAATGAAAATTCCAAAGATCTTTATCTTATCACGACCCAGTGGTCCACACGACGGATCACGAGAGAAACTCCGACCAGTTTAGTACGCGCCTTCGCGGGGCATCATCGCCGGGGGTCAGAGTAACTTCTGGAAGTGCTTACGAAACCTTTTAAGCTAACCTACGGAAAATTAATAATAAGGTCAAAGATTACTCGAGGACAGCTGCTCGTACTCGTATTCGCGTCGCACGGGCAATTTACTCGGACCGGCTAGTCGAATAGCGAGATACTCCTGGAAAAAACCAGCGAGTATCTTGGTCCGAGGAAGTCGGAGGAACTTACTCCGACCTCTGTCCAGACGGGCACTACTCCGACATTTCCTCCGACCTTACTCCGACTGGGCTTCCTCCGACCCTTACTCCGACCTTACTCCGACCTTACTCCGACCGAAACAGCCTGCGTCTGAACGCGGCTATTGTGTAGTTATCTCCAGTACTAAAAATGGCTGCCTTCTTCCAAGTGCATACTTCAACATTGGCCTGTTCTTGGTCTATTTTTGTGTCTGTAAGGTTGTAGGTCCATGGTAAGGCTGACCACCAAATGTCCATTTCCTGTTCGGACGGTTGGATAGTCTTGGTAACCTTTTGGTCAGCCTCTGGTTTTTATTGGGTGTTAATTAGGGTTGCATCCCTTTCCCTGATGAATTGATTGGGTTAGGTTCATATTACTGCAATACACAGGGATGCATTATCCTTAATCACTTCAATTATAGGTTGCTAGGTATGACCCATTATTTGTAATCCATATAGGAAATATGGGCTGATCCGTGTGAACATATTTTGTTTAGGGTTTGGGGGATGTTGTCTTGAAAAGGGTAGGGGAAAGGAATTACACAGATAAGAGCAACCAGTGCAGCTTCAGATTGTGGACTTGAAGTTGTCTTTAATTGATTCTAGAACTTGCAACATCACGGTTGACCTGTAGTGGATTTGTGGTTTCTTCTGCAAGCACAGATTTGATGAGCCATAATTAACTCCAGCTATTTGTAGGCATGAAGAAGTTATTCCCATTTCTTCCCAGAACCTAACCCTTTTCCATTCAAAACCTTGCAATCTGACCACATCTGGTGTTTCAAGGGTTAAATAGTTATTGGTATAATTAGGTTGGTGTGTTGGAAGCGATGACAGCAGGTGTACAATTAGAGTCTTTACTTTGTAATTAATTTTGACAACTTCTAGATGTGATTCAAGTTGTCATGGTTTATGAATGCATTTGGAATCAATCAACTAGAAACAGAATTCATTTGTGACAGAAATTGCAATGACATGGACTAAAATTAGTGTAATGTATTATGTGTATTACTAGTGTCTTACATTTGTAGCTCATTTAAAGGGACTGTAAAGTTGCAAGTCATGGGCGTTTGGACCTGGCCTGACTCAGGTAATATTCGGGAATGCCCGTATACTTTTGGAAAACGAGTGCGCACGAATTGTGTGCAATTCCTTATGCAGCACGTTATTCACACGAAGAAAGGCAAACTGCCCACTGACCCTCATCAGGCAATTCTGTTCTGCAGCACTCCACGATTGTTGCTTGCACACTGACTTACACTACGTAGCATAGAGTTCAGTGTTACGCATGCCTTTGCATAGGGGCCTGCTAGGCAAATAAGTACATGGGATTTACGGCGGCGCTCCCTTTAGTTGAAGATTTTTTAGACATCACAGAGAAAGAAAGTAGTTAGAATTTCATGCGCTGAAATAAATTTACCCTGTAATAATTCACAATAACATTTTCATTAACGTATTAAAATTTGTTATTTGAAGATAGTTATTCTACCACGTTATCACAACTGATGTTACATATCAATGGCTTAATTGTAGACAACACCATCCAAAAAATGTTTTTATGCCTCCGCAACGAAGGTTTGGGATATGTTGATACTCTATTTAAATGAAAGTTGGGATCTTACAGTGATTGATTATATAGATATTTATATGTTTAAGGTTAAAATTAATTTTCAGGATTCAAAGAATGGCAAACCAATGTTGTTAAATGTATGTATGTGAAACTTAAAAACAAACATTTCATGAGGGTTTTGTCTTATTATCAAACTGGTAATTATCATTTCCAAGCCTGAGTTTACTTGCTAAAAGAACTTGGCTATGTGGCTGTGGTATGCTAGCTGACAGGGCATATCATCATGAACAGGTAGGACTACACTCTACACAGACAGCTTTCACGGAATATGTATGTCTAAATTATAGCTTGTGACATTCTGCTGAAATTTTAAACAGTCTGCAGATTATGCTGGAAAACAAAGTTGTATCGCTAACAGGTGTTACCGCCAAGTGTTGGTTCAGATTGTGGTAGCTGCGGGATTCAAGTTTGTAAGCCATAAGTAGAAACAGACCCTTAGCCTTGTCTGTCCATCTGTCTGGTTGGCACTGTATCATGGCCTGTCATCATTCTTTCATTAGTGAACTTGTGAATAAGCCACCACATTGTGGTTCCTGTGTGTAGATTGGTTTCTGGATTTGGGTACTCATTTCCTAAAATATTTACCTCCAAGACAAAAATGATAAAGATGTGACATTACAGGTATGATGTTGCCAGGAGATGCGAGTACATAATGAACTTGGACGCACATTCTAAAGTTGATGGCTGCATTTACAAATTAACATTGTGCTACATTCTTTAAGGATGATGATGCCATGTATTAGATAATGTTTGTTGGTATGTTAAAATTTACATGTATGTGATGATGTTGTTATTACTATTATTATTATTATTATTGCTTTGTCATCATTTCGGATGACAGGGACTAAAGCGAACTTAATCACTGTTGATGGTGATGATGATGATGTAAGCATGATGATTTAATTATGTAATAATGGTGATATGATGATGATGCTGGTGATGATGCTGGTGATGATGATGGTGATGATGATGGTGGTGGTGATGATGATGGTGGTGGTGGTGATGATGATGATAATGATGATGATGGTGGCATTGATGAGATGGTGGGAGATATGATGATGAATGGTGAATGTGATACTTATACAAATTATCCACATGTGTTGTACAGTGTTGCCAGAATTATATGAGTTTTTGTATTGTTTACTAATCATTTATTTTCTTCTCTCTTTTTTTTTCCCCTTTCAAATCTCTGGACTTGCCTTTGCAACCTTGAATTACAACAGGTAAGACAGTTTGATCAGTTACATGTATATATTACAGTGTAAATTGTGTAAACCAATTAACGATTTGTGAGTGAATTGTATTTTGCTCTGTGAATTATGTGCATCTATTGTATGTTGCCATTTTTGGTATCACTGGTACATGTATGTTACAATTCAGCTTCTGTTTCCCATCCTGTACAGATGCTTTATGATTCAGTCATGTGGGTTAGATATTGCTGACTACAAAAGAAAAACCCAGAAGAGTCTTGTTTCCTTTATCATATTTAGTCACACCCAAATTTTATAAGTTTAATCCTGTTGTACCATCATGTGAAGTTTGAGAACTCAGAAAGGTCTTTCCCCTGAAAGGCCCAACTTTTGACCTCAGAATGACATTTTCAGAAGATTTCTGAACAGACAATCACATCATTGTTACCATGGCGACATCAAGCTGTGGTGTGGCTCAGCGTATTCTCCAACCTCTCCACTCATGCTGTGTGACTGTGAGCTATTTCTAATTGATTACCTTAGTCTGCCTTCCAGACTTTGAGTGTATTTTGAATACAATATTATAACTTTTTGAGATTTTCACTTCATTTAGGGACAGCTGGCATCAATTTTTTTCATAAAGTTCCACAAAATATAAACACTTATAGTTTAAAGGGGAATGAAGCCCAGACATCTTCATGAATTCAGAGAATACAAAACAATAAAAGAGGGAAAATGGTGAAAGTTTGAGCAAATTTGGTTGAACGGTTCAAGAGTTATAATTGTTCAAAGTTTATTTAATCCTTGTTATGGAGGATCATTAAATTGGCAACTCTTTCCATTTTATTAGATGAAAGTGTGGAGAACTTCCCATTGGATTAGTACACAGATTTTCACAAATTTGCATTTTCTGAAGTATCAGTTGAGAAAGTAACTAATTACCCCCCCCCCCCAAAAAAAAAAACATGTAGAATCATTTTTGCTAGGACATTCTTGCACAACAAGCAAGAGCAGATCAAATATTTGATTAAAAAAATGAGAATACATGAAAAAATGTGTACAGAACCAATGGAGAGTTCTCCACACTTTCGTCTAAAAAGCTGGTATAGTTGCCAATTTAAGAATCCTCCATAACAAGGATTAAATAATCTTTGAACAATCATTACTCTTGAACTGTTCAACCAAATTTGTTCAAACTTTCACTACTGTCCTTCTTGTATTGTTAATGTATTCTCTGAATGCACAAAGATGTCTGGGTTTCATTCCACTTTAAAGGCAAGGTTCACCCTGACATCAAGTTGGTTTTAATAAAAGCGGAACAATGAGAGAAACATATTGATGAAAGTTTGGCGAAAATCTACCAAAGAATAACAGAGTTATGAGGTTTCAAAGTTTTAAAGTGATAGGCTAACATTGTGGAGCTTCAATTTAAAAAACTGTCAAACTTTGATATCTGAGCTACATAGCAATGTTCATATGGACAAATAAACACCCTAGAATACAAAAGTTTGGAAAGTTACACTGCCAATGGCAAGTTATGCATGAATAAGCAATTAAAACTTGAGGCGAGTTTTAATAGCCAAGGTGTACACACAGTAAGTCTATGGGAGGAAATGGGCAAGTGAATCTGGTCAAATTACGATTTTCACTAATTTTTTCAGGGCTTCATTTTTAGACCTCATCAAAGACACTGGTAGCATGGGGAATCATGTGGCTCAGATTTTTTTAACTGTGGTAAATGTTAGCCAATACCTTTAAATTTGTGACGTCACATGCGAGCAACTCCCCATATGTCATGTGGTATAAATTCCATAAAAGTCACGTTTTCTTAGAAATTTGAAAATGATTTTACATGTGCATTCAATATATTATTAGAAACATAATTTCACACATACTTCTATGAAAAAAACCCTATTCAATTATCATGAATCATTAAGAAATGGTCATTTATGGAATTTATATTACATAACATATGGGGTGCTGCTCGCATGTGACGTCACAAATTTAAAACTTTGAAACCTCATAACTCCGTTATTCTTTGGTGGATTTTCACCAAACTTTCATCAATATGTTTCTCTCATTGTTCTGCTTTTATTAAAACCAACTTGATTTCAGGGTGAACCTTGCCTTTAAGGCTTGCTGCAAAACTACATGTAGTGGTAACAGGTCTTGTGGGAAATTTGAAGTCCCTTTGAGTCTGGATGGCCATGGTAAAGTGTTTGGATCACACTCCATGGTAGGAAGAACCCCTTGAGTACATATCAAAAAAGCGACTTGGACCATTGGACTCTTCTGAACTGGAAATTTTTGTGACAATGGAGTGGTCTTTTAATAGAGTGCTGTTCTGATAGGATTGCAAGATATTGCATGAGAAAGTGTATGGAGAAGTAATTTGTGTTCCACTGTTACTATTCATTAATATTAATCATGCAGTTACACATAGCCCCTACTTCGATTCTCCATGTAAATAGTTTTGATTTGGATCTTACAAGTTCCATGTGGTAATGTTATCTGTATACACTGTGAGACGTGGTTTCTACACAGGAGAGTCCGTCCCCCCCCCCCCCCCCGACTTTGTTGAAAGTCACTCATCACTGTCGGCACCTTCATAAAATCTTCCTTATCTAATGTAGCTTTGCATTCTTATATGAAGCACAACTTCCTTCTTTTCTCTTTCTGTTTTGTCTTTTTAGGTAAAAGATTGTATCATTGGTGCCATGCCACCGTGAGACAGAATTGTAAGACTTTCATCACAAAATATGATTCATCTATTTCACACAATTTGGATAATATCACATTTTGATGAATACATGTGATTTTCTAATTCCTTAAATTCTTTAGGCCTGTATTTCAATTCTATATTCACAGATTGGTGAAATTTGTTAACCTGTTGCCTCTGAGATTCTGACAATCTTACAGAGTTAACACAGGACACGTCTGGTTCCCGTCAGGGATGTAGTCGAGGCCGGCCTCGAGGCCACATTTTGCCGGCCTTGGCCTTGGCCTCGGACCGAGTCACGTGTACAAAGTCTATGGGAACAATATTTTTCCAGCGGTCTCGTGACTCGAAAATGCCGGCCTTGACTACATCCCTGGTTCCCGTAGCCAACAGGTTACAAAATGATGCTGCAGCTACATGTTCAGTATTTTTGATTTGAATGAAACTAACATTGCTGGTAGCTTTTGGCCCAATTTTAATAATTTGTCATATTTAAATGATGTCAAATCTCAGGTTATAAAAAAATGCATACAGTGAAAGAACATAATATCGTGGTCTTATGATGTGCATGTAGACTTTACAGTAGGTCAATAGCATATGTACCATAGGGTAAAGGATTAAATCTCTCAACAATGTTCAACAACTTGGAGAAATCCTAAACGCAATTCTCTTTTATGTTTTATCAAGGAGCTTCGACACATTTGAATCTCCTTGGTTTTATGAGAATGAATCATTTTACCCCAAAGTGGATACAAGTGGTGCTAATCAACATTGTGCACCACCCTACATGTCGAAGTCAATTATTCCATCATCTAACACCTGAGTGCCTCCTTGCAACCCACAGGCAGCGACTTGTAACAGTGTCAGTCATGCATTGACACAGAATCTAGTAGCAGGTTATGACTTTGGCTGGCATAAAAGCTTTCAAATAACAAAAATCGCCAGAAACTAAATCTTGGCTCTAACGTCTGTTGCCCTCCTGAGATTCTGTAACAATCTATACAGAGTAGCACAGTACCACATCTGTTCGCGTAGCCATAGTAAAAAAATAAGCTGCAGCTACATGTTCAGTATTTATCTGATTCTGAATGAAACCGAAGCACGTTGCTAAGTCAGCTTTGGCCCCAATTTTAATAATTTGTCATATTTTAAATGATTCAAATCTACAGTTTATAAAAAAATGCATGTAGTGAAAGAACATAATATTGTGTGGTCTATAAGTGGGCATGTAGACTTTAACATAGTCAATAGCCAATGTACCATAGGGTAAAATTAAATCACTTCAACAATGTCAACCCAACTTGAGAAATCCTAAATCATATTCTCTTTAGTTTATCAAGGAAGCTTCGACACATTTGAATCTCCTGGTATGAAGAATGAATCATTTACGCCCAAAGTGGATTACAGTGTGCTAATTAAAAACATTGTTGCCCACCCTCACATTCGAAGTCCAATATTCCACATCTAACACGTGAAGTGCCTCAATTGCAACCCCAGGCAAGTCGACTTGGAACACAGGTCAAGTCATTCGCATTGACCACAAGTACA
>JZLH01S0607190.1:14653-25871 GCA_001188425.1 Eucidaris tribuloides | reverse complement strand
CGATTTTTAGTACCGTCAAGTCAACATATCATGGACTAGAAAAGACAACACCATATCCCAATATACATTCTAACAAAATGATGGGAGATAGACAGATGGGGAAAATGTACACTTGTAATATTGTGACCCTTGAAATGTTCACAGATTAAACAAATGTGGACTCATGAAATATGATGAACATTTTAGAAACATTCATTGATCAGGCTCGATTACATGTCATATGGGAACCTAAAAATTATTACAAATGGATACATAAATAAGAGATGATCACAGTGTATGTCAAATCGTACATCCTGCATGTCTAGAAGCAAGTGCAACTACGTGTAGTTAGAAACCCTTTTTATGTATTTCAACCTTGTTCTCCTGACAAGATATGAATTTCACAGTTTGACCCAAGGGTGACCCCTCCTGAAGTAGAGACATTAGAAATCCTGTATTGTAGGACCAGAACCTAAACCAAACAAACACAACTTTAAATCAAAATAAATCACATTTCTGAGGACCATCTTCACCTACTTGTAGTAGCAGGGCATGAAAACATTTGGGTTTGATCGTAGCTCTTGGCAGATTTATTCCTGAACTTGAAACGTTAAATTTAAGTACGGAACAGACAAGGGTTTGAGCCCTGACAATAAATTTTGTAGTAGAGAGCCACTGGAGGTGTTGGTAAACAGAATGGTTCTTTGTCTTCCAGTTCTAAACACCCCACCCCCCAAAAAATGATCACAAAAATATGAGACAACCTTGGACTCTAGAAACAGACAGTAATTAAAACATTGTTTTTAGTAGGTCAGCATTGTAACTGAAAATAAACAAGTTTCAGTAACTTTGGAAACAAGCTGCTTTGTAAAAGTTGTCAACACTTGTTCTCGTTTTGACCATGGGACAAATTACATGTTTGGTGTTATTTGTCTGACGTCATTGAAACATTTCCATTCAAAAGTGTTGGCCTATTTATTGTTTCAGAGATTGTTTTGTAAAATAGCTTATTGTTTGGTTATTTAACAAGCTATAAAGTGTGTGTGTTCTGTTTTCAATTAACCAAGTTACATATAGGACTAGTTCCAAGATGAATGTTGAGTTATGATAAATTTTCTTGAGATGTCTGATGCAGATGTCTAACCATGGGAGGACTGCATAAAAAATATTCGGTCTAAGGGAAATACCTGTAAAAGAATTGTTGGGTTTTGAAAACATGACACGCACCATAGGCCGGGGGGGGGGGGGGGGGGGGGGTTCTAGAGCACATCAAAAGATGATGCAATAACCCAGGTTTACAAGAAGTTATGAACTTAAGACATGCATGGATGAAGATACTATTTTTTTTTTATTCTTGGAAGCCCCCAAGTATGGAGGACATAGTGATGTCTCGTTTTCAATACATGAGTATCAAATCGCCTTCCACGAGTCAAACAATTGGAGTTTCCATATTTTTAAGGTTAAAAAAAGTCCATGTTCAATCATTATTCCAATATTCTTCTCATATTTGGTGTGGATATAATAAATTCCTTGTTATTATGATAATTCCATCACACCAAACAACAAGGACAAGAGAGACACTCCCAGGAGCCAAGGCAATGACAGCAGGTTGTTGGAAATGTTAAAATATGTGGATTATGTGACAGAATACGTAACCGACACATGGAGGGGAGAAGTGAACAGCTGTGATTTGACCTTGAGTTTGACCTTCAGTTAACCTTTATTTCATCCATAATGTTAGTTGAGGTTCGTGTGGGCCGCTCTCCCGAATCAGCTGGGGAACTGATGAAACATACCTCCTGGTTGTAATGTTGAGAGAGAATCACATGATGGGGTACGTGCTGACTTACGAGGGTGTGGGAAGAGTTAGACGTCAAAAAACAACATCATTGCGTGACATTAGGAGAAGGAAATACGGACGGGGTGGGTGTGGAAATAGTGGGAAAGGAGCAAATGTTTGTATTTTGATATTTGTAGCATGACAATGTTGTGTCAGTGTCAATGTTAACCATTTTCAAACAAATAAGAATATAAAATGATTGACATTGACCTTGTCAGGAACTTTAATTTTGTTTTCAAACATGGCAATGTGCTGGCATTCATGTTTGTACCATTGTCCCTTCAGATATACATGTAGATACACACCTACAGTACGTACTTTAGGTACAGGATTTAGATTAGACAGGTTTTTGGCGTGCTTTCTGTATCTCAGAGCTTGGTAGAAATGAAATCCTGAATTTTCTTGTAAGAAGATTAAAGTTGAGAATTATTGATTGTTATGTCTCCATATGGAAATTGCTTTTGGCAAGTTTTGGGGTTGTTTGTCTGTTTTTCCATCTGTCTGTCTTTCCATCTGTCCATTATTGTACATTTAATTGTTACCAGTACAACAATTACATATAAACTGCTAATCAGATTTCAGTCAAATTTGGATCAAGTAAACAACAATGAAATGATTATATTTCAGAGTTAAAGAGTTAAATTTCAAGGTTACAAATTCTACCAGGTATGAGACATTGGATGACAAAGAATGTGGAATTTATCTGATGGTGTGAAGATACATCGACTGGATGCAGTTAACTCGTTGCTTACAGAAACCTGATGGGCCCTGTACAAAGTCTATGGAGATTTACATAATCTCGTAGTCCACGGGTTAAATTACCGTAATTTTTTATGAGATGTTCAAATGACAAAACTGAGATGCTAACAAGTGGTATCCTGTATCATCCAAAAATGAGAAAGGCCTCAACATTCTAATACTTCAGAAGGAAAAAAAGCGCTAATGTACGGTGTTAACAGCCTTTTCCCCCTCAAGGGCTTGTTACCTCTTCCTACTGTACATCTAATAAAGAGTTACATGTATGTACATGCCTCTTCTACCTGCATGGTAAAGGTCAGTATTAGTGTTGCACGACTAAGTCGCGAAAAGTCGTAGTCGCGACTATGTGTAGATTAGTGTTGCACGACTTCAGCATTTTAGACAGTCGACTAGTCGCCCACCAATAGTCGTGACAACGACTATTAGTCTATCGGTGTTCAACGTCTTAGTGTGTTCATGATTGGTGGTGTAGGGTGCAAGGTCGCAGTCGGAGTCGCAGTGAGTGCAACGTATACGGCAACACATGCATGATAGCATATTGCACGATTATAGGCTTATCCAAGTACATTTTGGCAGTTCTGTTTGATGATAGATTATGGCCGATTCACAATGAAAAACGTAAAGGAAAAGAATAAAGAGTCAAAAGTTCAAGCAGCCGTACACATACACAATTAATGCTATCATTTGTCATGACACAATGATTGGTAGTTCTGTTCAATTTTTACGTCTTTTGACTCAGTTTTTAATACAAATTAACATGTGATAAAAAGTCGACTATTGCGTTCCGATAGTCGTAGTCGCGACTATCTACACATAGTCGCGACTACGACTTTTCGCGACTTAGTCGTGCAACACTAGTGTAGATAGTCGCGACTACGACTATTTGAACGCAATAGTCGACTTTTTATGACATGTCAATTTGTATCAAAAACTGAGTCAAAAGACGTAAAAATTGAACAGAGCTACCAATCATTTATCTACCATTTTGTGGCAGAAATGAATCCCTATCTCTCTTTGATCGCAAATCAAACAGAACTGCCAAAATGTATTTGGATCAGCCTATAATCGTGCAATACTATCAATATCATGCATATGTGTTGCCGTATACGTTGCACTCACTGCGACTCCGACTTCGACACCCATGCACCCCACACCACCAATCATAAACACACTAAGACGTTGAACACCGATAGTCGACTAATAGTCGTAGTCGCGACTATTGGTGGGCGACTAGTCGACTCTCTAAAATGCTGATGTCGTGCAACACTAGTCAGTATATGGTCATATGTGAATTTACATCAACAGCATGTTTTTTCATTAGGGACAGAAATAACTTCTCCATGTATGTAATAAACTTACCTGTGAAATTTTAACCATAGTATACTTGGATTCATAACCAATAGGTTCAGAAGCTGATGTTCCTTTTCTTCAATATTCATTTTCAAGTAGTTGACAATATTGGATTTCAGATCAGTTGAAGCAGCAGAGAATTGATGACAATAACATTGTTGTTACATTCTCTCCCTCATAATTTATTTATTATGCGGGAATTAAATAGTCAAAAGTCATAGCAAATTACAGCCTTGTATATTTACACTTTTGATTTGGATAGATTAAAGTGATATAGGACTAAAACTTCAATGATTATCAAAGGTGCCACAGTACAAACATAACACATAATGATACAACATGTAGGCCTACATGTAACAAACTAAATCTAGTGGTAGTCAAATTACCACCACCAATTTGTTATTTTTTGAAAAAAACTACTACTAATCAATTGAACTTGGTCATGGAGCTTTTATTGCTGTAGTTAAACCTCCTTCAAAGATAGTATGGCTGAGAGACCACTCTATCTAACTAATAATGATGCCACTTTTGGGTCACTTTTTATTATACTTCTCATCTTGAAAATGATGATGCATACCCTATTTTAATTTTACTGAGATTGATTGAACTAAAACTTCTTAGAATAAGGTCAGATTTTGTCTGGATGACAGTAGTATCAAATGCTGATACACTTAGGTCAATCTTTGTTTCCAAGCCACATACCTGTTATCATGGTATGGAGATTGCTATTTTAGGCTGAGATCATTACTGGAGAAATGATGATGAATTCTGCACCATCATGATAAGGTCGTCCTTTCTCTTCATTATCTCTTGATTGTCATCTTCATTCCCTTACAGACAGTGTAGTCTGGCAGACATCTGCTTTTTCTTTCTTCTCTTTCCTCTTCTCTACATGTATATTGTAGAAAATCTGTTGTTCACTATAATGTAGAGTCATCCCAGTTTTGACTCAGCAAATAATTAGGTTTAAAATAAAATTATGAAAAAGACGGAAAAATTGGGGAGATGGGCTTCTAGACAGGAAAGGCTGGGATGGGATGACCTTGGAGATCATCCTTGATAGCCAGCAGGATGACCTTGGTCTACTGGCCCCTTTGTCGATGAACAAAGGTGAGCCAGCTTCCAGGAGTTAAAGGTATTGGCTAACATTTACCACAGTTAAAAAAATCTGAGCCACGTGATTCCCCATGCTACCAGTGTCTTTGATGAGGTCTAAAAATGACGCCCTGAAAAAAAAATGTATTTCAAATGATTATTTAGTGCTTTAAAAAAGTGAAAATCGTAAGTTGATCGGATTCACCTGCCCATTTTCTCCCATAGACTTACTGTGTGTACACCTAGGCTATTTAAACTCGCCCCGAGTTTTAATTGTTTATTCATGCATAACTTGCGATTGGCAGTGTAGCTTTCCAAACTTTTGTTATTCTAGGGTGTTTATTTGTTAATATGAACACTACTATGTAGTTCAGATATCAAAATTTGACAATTTCTTAAATTGAAGCTCCACAATGTTAGCCTATCACTTTAATTATGTCTTTTAAGTTTTTATTTCCCATATTCTTCAATGACATGTGAAGGTGACTTCCTCTGGTGCCCCTCCCCCATTTAGTAATCAGATGATTCTGTATCCTGATGTATTTGAACCTTTTGCTGATATCAGATATGATCACATGATGGTTTGAAATCTACATGTACATACATGTATCTATAAATGAGACAAATATTTGAGCTCACAGACATCTCTCTATCTCTGGTATGCCAGGTGTATCCATGTCACACCTGTCTGTTAATGTTCTTCTTCATTTAAAGTTATCAAACTTGATAATAAAGTACAGATGGCTGGACCAAGTTATGAAGTAGGGATGGATCATAAGGCTATGTCTTGATAGCCAGAGATATTCTAAGAAGGATAAGTTTTTTTTCCTCTAGACCTTAAAGGGAAATGGCAAGAATTGAATAAGTCGTCAATATAAGACACATTATATCCCTCTATGAATATTCATGAGCATTTTCTGAATCGCAATTGGTTGATTGATGCTAAAACGATCAAACATAATTTCACTAGAAATTAAAAATCCTTGCCACAGCTCCGTATATTTTTCACTATTTTTGTCTCGGCAGCACTGCGCATACTGCGCATGCTCACAACCCGAAATCAAAATGGCGTCTCATTCGCGGCGAAACTCAAAATGACAATTTTAGTAAACTAATTACTATGTTATTTGGTGATCCGCGTAAACGCGGATCACCATAGATATTGTCAAAATCTTTATTTTTTTTGGTGATCCGTGTAAACACGGATCACCATAGATATTGTCAAAATCTTTATTATTTTTTATTCCTGTTTCTTTCTGACCATTTCTTGTGAACACGATATCTCATTAACGCCATCTTCAATCATCTTGTAACTTAACATAGTCATGTCACGTGTCAACACCTCAACACACAAATTTTGTCAATGTTGTCATTTGCCCGTGACGTCATCTATGACGTCATTAGTAAAAAAGCTAGAGTTAACCTATATTTGCAATATCTCCAGCCGGCGGTCGAATAAAACAACCAAACTTGGCAAGGGTCAAGTTCAGGTCATGGGTCATCTTTTGGTCCAAACCACGTGCGCGCGCGCGTCTTCACATGCGTGTACGGGTGCGTCAAAAAATAAAAATGCTCCAAATGACTTCTTATTAACGGTACTATATGTTTCAGGTCATTTGGAGCATTTTAGTGCGCGCGCGTACGCGCGCGTTTTTTTCGCGCGCACCCCTTTCCCGACCGAAAAACATATTTTTTTCGATGGATTTAGATGTCTGATTGAATTTTACATCGTTTAGAACCCTTTCCTGACCATCGGGACCCAAAATATTGCTTATATGCCCAAAAAATATAAATGCGCGCGCAATGCGCGCGTAGTGAAAGATGGGCATTTTTAAATCGCTGATAACTCTCTAGAATTAACGGTGACCCCTACTTTTTATTTCTTATTCTGATAGCCTATGATGCGTAGATCAGGTTTCAGATATCACTTTCTATGACAAATTCTTCTGACGTCATCTATGACGTCACAAAGTAAAATCGTGTTTTGCGCATATCTCATGACTGGAGTAGAGTGTGAAAACTAAACTTGATACACAGTAACTTCAGGTCAAAGGTCATCACTGGTGCTCATCATATGCGTGTGGGAATCACGACGAACGTGTACGCGCACGCCGAAATATTAAGTAATTTTTGACAGAGAAGCCAAGGTGAAAAGGGACAGCTTCGAACAAGTTATGATACGCCATATACACTGTCACAATCTCTTAAGATCCACTGATCGGAGCGAATACGCGGATCACCAATTCGTCTCAGTGACGAATTAAAATCTAGTTTATTCCTGTTTCTTTCTGACCATTTCTTGTGAACACGATATCTCATTAACGCCACCATCAATCATCTTGTAACTTAACATAGTTATGTCACGTGTCAACACCTCAACACACAATTTTTCTCAGTGTGGTCACTTGCCCGCGACGTCATCTATGACGTCATTAGTAAAAAAGCTAGAGTTAACCTATATTTGCAATATCTCGAGCCGGCGGTCGAATTAAACAACCAAACTTGGCAAGGGTCAAGTTCAGGTCATGGGTCATCTTTTGGTCCAAACCACGTGCGCGCGCGCGTCTTCACATGCGTGTACGGGCGCGTCAAAAAATAAAAATGCTCCAAATGACTTCTTATTAACGGTACTATATGTTTCAGGTCATTTGGAGCATTTTAGTGCGCGCGCGTACGCGCGCGTTTTTTTCACGCGCAACCCTTTCCCGACAGGAAAACGTATTTTTTTCGATGGATTTAGATGTCTGACTGAATTAATTCTACATCGTTTAGAACCCTTTCCCGACCATCAGGACCCAAAATATTGCTTATATGCCCAAAAAATATAAATGCGCGCGCAATGCGCGCGTAGTGAAAGATGGGCATTTTTAAATCGCTGATAACTCTCTAGAATTAACGGTGACCCCTACTTTTTATTGCTTATTCTGATAGCCTATGATGCGTAGATAAGGTTTCAGATATCACTTTCTATGACAAATTCTTCTGACGTCATCTATGACGTCACAAAGAAAAATCGTGTTTTGCGCATATCTCATGACTGGAGTAGAGTGTGATAACTAAACTTGGTACACCATAACTTCAGGTCAAAGGTCATCACTGGTGCTCATTATATGCGTGCGGGAGTCACGACGAACGCGTACCCGTACGCCGAAATATTAAGTTATTTTTAACAGAGAAGTTAAGGTGAAAAGGGACAGCCTCGAACAAGTTATGATACGCCACATAGACTGTCACGATCTCTTAAGGTCTACTGATCAGAGCGAATACGCGGATCACTAATTCGTCTCAGTGACGAATTAAAATCTAGTTTTATTTTAATGTTATTTTTAACATTTCATTGGTGTTACAATGAAGATTTTACGTTGACCCTTCGGATTATTAGCGCCGATTTATGAATCATAAATTGAAATGCAGAAAATTTACAAAAAAAATTAACTCGCATCGCCTACGGCTGCGGCTTACTGCGCCAGCGCCCGTAACGTGTGCAGCCTGTGTAACTGTTACATACTGCACTGCACAGCAAATTGGTCAGTTGCGTAGAAACTTTTCCGTTTTGGAAGCAGACTGCGATAGTCATAGTTGTTTCTAAAGCTCGAGGCGAGGGGGCCTTTCATCCTGCCTTGACCCGGAGGCTTGCCGAGGGGTCATAGCAGGAATCAGGATGGAAGGCCCCCGAGGCCGAGAGCCTTTAGAAACTGCCTCGAATATTAAGGCAGTCACTTTATCTTTTATATACCGAAAAAGAAAAAAATCCTTCTCTTTTTTAAAGATCGAAACCAGCTCTGCAGAACAACGGGGTCGTTACATGTATCACTTGCCTTACGTGTCACGAAGCCAAGCTTTCGTGCTGTGAAAATGCGACGGACCACGTACTGCTGTTACTGTTAGTGTTAGGGCAGGCCTACGGTACGGCGCGGCGTGTGTGGAGCCTAAGTCAAGTCAACACAAACAACACCAGATGAGACGTCAACTTACGTTACGTGGCGTCCAAAAGTTCGAATCTCGGAAGAGTCTCCTTGCCTTTATTGTCTCCTCAGGAATGAAATATAATGTAAACAAACGAAAAATGGGCAAACAAATCAAGCTCGAAGTCGAGAAGAGCCGGTATCTTCTCCACAAGCGTACGTAGCAACTAGCAACCTAGCTAAAGTTAGCAATCAATTTATCGCGCTGCGCGAATTACGGTGTCTGCGCTCGCACAAATAGGGGCTCGCAACAACATTTGACTGCCGTTGAAAAATTATTTTTTTAAATTTTATTAAGTGGGAGGGATATAAAACAAATATACCAAGCATTAAGTTTGAAAGTATAGTGAAATTATCTATCTTCGGAGGGACTGGCAGTAATATATTTCCTCGGGGGCTTCGCCCCTCAGAAAAATATTACTATGCCAGTCCCTCCTCAGATAGATAATTTCCACTATACTTTCTCACAGCTTGGTATATTTGTATAATATTCCCAGAATCAAGTATTATGTTTAATTTTTTTGCTGTGAAAGTTTCATAGCCACACTTATCGTATTTGTTATATAATTATTATCAGAAAATGCTGTGGTGAAATTTGTTCTGTAGCTTTGTATGTGATCACTTTCTATCAGGGCCAGAGATTAAATCATTACTCCTCAGGTAAACACATTTAAGACAAATCCTTCTTGACTGAATATGCACTCTGTATATATTGTTATATGTTTCCATTCATTTGGTTTTTGAATCATTTTTTACTTCTCCCAATCATGTCACTGCCCTTTAATGTGGATTTAGTGGATCCAAAATTTAAACCCATTTGAAGACGGTTTGATTTTATTTTAACGTGCATTTCCCATGGACCTCGGGACGAGATATCTTGTGTCTAGTCTTCAATGAGTTAAGAAATCCAACATGGGAAGTTTGTGTAAATTTTGTTGAGCTATTCTAGAGAAATGATCCCCCCCCCCCAAAAAAAAAGAAAAAACAAGCAAACAAACAAAACCAAAAAAAAAATACACAAAACAAAACAGGGAGAAATCTGTACCATAAAACACCCTCTAAAGATCGCAATTTTGTTTGATAAATTTGTGATGTCATTGTCATACCGGAACAACTCTCCTTTGACCTTGAATACAAATTACAACAAATGTACAGGTGGACATATGAGATGCAAGGGTTTGTTGAGTAGAATAACCTTGCATGAAATTGTCTCATGATTATAGCTTTCAAGAGCGTTTCCTTTCATGGAAATGACACCGGGCAACACCCAATAGCACCCTTTTTGCCTGAATCATGATATACTTCCACAGTTCCACAAATTGTTTCTTCATTCCCTCCCTCTGTCACCCCAAATCACATCAATCAGTGGGATGAGTCTCAAAAGTAGGACCCTGCAAGGAATTCAGGAGTTGGGATTCAGCCTGTCTGAGGACAAGTGACCCTGAAAGTTGTGATGATCACTGAAATGCTTGGATAATAGTCAGTGAAGGATGCAATCATTGAAAAGTGGCTTAGTCTTGTTACAGGGAATACCAAATGGAGCTTGAAATTTCTTACATCCACCTTGCCAGATTTTCTCCACTATGGTGTGTTTTTTTTTGATAAAGAAAAATTATTCAAATCCTTACACTTTGAGGCATTAAATGCAGTGTGTAATTCTGTCCTGATGTAAATTCAATTAACAAAACAATTACTACTGAAAAAATCAATCAAAATTAGATGTAGAATTAAAGAATTTGTGTTACAGCTTTGCCTTTAGTTGTGATATAAGAACTATGATCACAAAATAATGGAACAGTTAATCAACTTTAAATTGTTACTTGAATTTGAAAATCAACTTTTTTAAATTTTTTTTTCATTGAAATGTGTTAAAACAATATTCAAATTCAAATTCAAATTTATTTCAATTCCAGATTAAAAAACAAACAAACAAACAAAGAAACAAATACAACAGAAAAAAATATATATAACAAAATTACAATACATTATCAAAACAATTTGGAATTGAGGAATACTGCATAAAATGTCAGAATGTTCTGTCGAGGCAGTATTCCTATAAAAACAAATATGGAAATATGTTACAATTAAATAAGGAAAATTACACTACGATTACACAATTACAAACAGACAGACAACATAACATAACATAACATAACGGTGGAATAAAAACAGATATAATATTTGTATAAACAGAACGAATAATTCCTCCCAATAGACTACTATTTGAATC
>JZLH01S0607190.1:0-12441 GCA_001188425.1 Eucidaris tribuloides | reverse complement strand
AAAGCAGGGTTTGACAATTGTTTAAATAAGGCTTCCACACTGTTACATAGTGTCTTTAACTGATCACACTCTGTAAACATTTTAAACCAGTCAGTAATGTGTGCAAACATTTTTTTAAACAGTCAGTCATAGAGGTATACATTGATACTGTGCATCTCCTGAAATAACAAGCTCATACTGTAAAACCACAAAATTTTTCACGAGCATTTAACTTTTGCGAATTTTGCAAGGAGTCCAGATTCGTGAAAATAAAATGCATGCGAAGGCTTGTGTCTACACATCTTTTTGAATACCACCATCAATCCAAGACCAGTACTGTTCCAATCAAATGCCTCGAGATGTACTAGTAATAGTGCAATGCAGTGCAATGCACTTCCCTATTTGATAAAATGGTGTTTCATAGGCATTTAAAACAAATGATTTATGTAAATTTTTGTGATCATTTATTAATAATATACACCCAAATGCTTTTTCCTAGCAATTTCTCTATATTTTATTTTTTATGGTCGGTGATTCGCGAAAGATTCATGCACACGAAATGGCCATCGGCTGGTGGTTGAATCTTGCCTTAACAGTGCACCTTTAATGTAAGAACTAGCTCTTGATACATGGCACTTGTTTCATAAAGTTGTTCACTACCTGTTTTCCCAACCAGAGACCAACCTCCTGACAAGTTCATCCATAATCTACTGGGTACATTTTCCAAATTACACACATTCTCTAGCAACACCCATGTTCAATCTTCCTGAACGAGCAATGCGACCAACCACTGAAAACCAATATATCTTGTCAAATATTTTCCACCTGTAAAATTGCACCTGATTTCACAACAAATCATGTTTGGCATCCATTAAATCGATCCATGTCATATTTTTTTCATAACCTCATGTCAAACACCTCGGTGTATCAACTCACTCAACAACTCGGCTCTGATTCTTCCCCATAGGCCAGGGCTGGGCCATGTTTTAAACGCTGTCCTTTCTCCCAAATCCAAAATCCATTCCTAATAATTCAATTTTTAAAGGTCATGATCTCAGTCAAGGCGGAAAATGTCCAGAAGTGCTGCCAGCCGCCCAGGGAGCGTTTTAGAATTAATAGTCAGTTTCTATTGCCCTGATAGTTCAATTGCTATAAAGATCACTCACCAAGCACCTTATTTCGCCCGATTTCTACATGATCTGCTGATAACAGTTGGGTAGTTTAAGCTTTGTTTGGGAGTGAAGTTTAAAGTGGCAGTAGCTACTAAAATCTGACATACATGTTGTTACTATCAAAACTCTTTGACATTTTTTCACAAGAAATGACAAGGAATTATTCTATTTGAATCTACTTAAACCTTTACATGGGTAGGGAAACTGAATACTTAACAAAACTATATTGGAAGTTAGGAATTTCTAGAAAACCAATATTTGATATTATTCAATATTAGCTGGAAAAGTTTGAATCAAAACAGTTCACACAAGGAGCCTGAAGAATTGTAACATACAAGTAAAAGGGACAACAATGTGCTAAAAGAAGGTAAAAATCAAATAAAGAAACGGATTTCAGAAAATTTCTAACTAGTAGGCCTATCTACTGTACACAAATTAAACAATGAATTTGATAATAGCCTATTGTTTTGAAGTGTCTGGATAAAAAAAATAAAAATTCCTGTTAAGATTTACCTCCTATGCCACTAGCAGTTTGTATGGCGGTGTTACTTGACAAAGTTAAGGACAAAGTTAAGTTCTCAATATCTTTTGAAGTTTACTGTACTGTCATTATTAATTAATGCAACAACAAGAATTGAAAAAGAGGTGAATTGTCATCAGGCATCAGGCAATATAGTTACAGGGACCAAAAATCGCATATTGTGATGTTTTGGAGGTGGCCAGGCTCGGGTAATATTCGAGAATGCCTGTATACTTTTGGGAAACGAGCGTGCACGAATTGAGTGCTTTTCCCTATGCAGCACACATTCACCCGAAGAAAGGCGAACTGAACCCAACAGACAATGGCCTACCCCAGGGCTCGACACTAGCACTTGCCCGCTTGCCTGGGGCAAGTAAAATATCATGTCGGGCAAGCAAAATTTTTATCATGAAATGAGCAAAACATGTCCAAAGCTCTTATCAAAAATAAAGAATATGTCTAAAATTTTGTGTTCAGTTAACTTATACTGAATTTTCATCTTTTATTTTGTTCACTGTACTTAATCTTATGATGCTGTGAATTAATAAATCATACTTGCAACCCCCAGAATTAAAATAACAAACTTCCAATGCTACAAAAAGACCTTATTGGTTAAGATTAGTGAGAAATCATTTTTAATGTTTTTGTGTTTATCATTATTTATTTTCGGGCAAGTAGATTTTTTATTCGGGCAAGTAAAAATACTGAAAGTGATAATTTTACTTGTGGGGCAAGTATGAAAAAAACGGCATTTCTGTTCGCAGCTCCGCGATTGTTGTTATGCATGGCCTTGCAATAGGGGCAAGGGAATGGTATTGAACAAACATGGATTAAAGCGGCGCATCCCTTTAACTCTATTGTCAATCAATGTTTGAAAAGTGTTGTCATTATTTTATGGGCTTCTGTAGAACTTTGTCATTTACAAGTTGTTAAATTCAATGTATTTCTGCTTCATTCAACTTGCTGGATTTCTTTCGTTTGTATATTTTAAACACACACACACACAGTCACACGTACAAACATACACATATTTCCTCTACCACCAGTTGCAGCCACTCAAAATATTGTAATCAAAACATCAAAGGAGAAAAAAAAACCCTGCATGAAAATATGCTTCTTTGTACCGCACCAAGAAAAGCCCAGGCCATACCAGATACATACGTCAACCCATTGCACCCATTGCACCCCCACCCCCAATTCTAAAATCCCCAGGTATGCCTCTGTCCCTGACTCTGTATACATGACATTGCCACTAACCCATGCCCAAGGGTGTTGTTAGAGTACTCTGTAGTGAGGTGAGCCCTGGCTTTTCTGCCCCACTGGAAGTTCGTGTTTGTGGCTTTGATGGGATCTAGAAGACATCACAGGTTTAGATTTAGGGTTGAATGGTACAGGATGAACATCAGGGATTCACCAACATGACCCCTGACGTTAAATACAGCAATATTGTACAAGTTATGTCCAGTATTTACCCAGTAAAATGTATTTTGCAGTACTTAGAATCACCGTTGGTAATATCTCCATGAACACAAAAATTTTCAAATCAGAACAGATACACAAAATGAGGGAAATAATAGGTTTTAAGTGAAGTAAGTCTGACAATAGTCAGAATCCAAATCCACAGCTATGGGTGTACAAGTAATCTTCAATTATACAAATAACAGAAATTTTAACAAGTGATACAAATGCGTAGGCCTATAAGAATTGAGAGATCAGAAAACAAAACAAAAACAAATAAAAATAAATAAAATACAAGTAAAATGATTGAAGATATCAACAAATTCACTAAATAATTGATCAGTTTAAGGTATAAAACAGATAAAAAAATATATACTCTCACTTATGAAAAATTTGGAAACACAGTTTATGAGATGATTGATAAGTATGGGCCTATTTGTTTTTGTTGTTTTGGGGGGTGGTGTTGAGTGGTGATCAAGTGAAATGTGTGTAAAATTTGGAAGTCTGAGTAGATGTGAAGGGAACAAGGTTATTAAGATCGAGAAATGAATTAGAATTGAGAATGCTTCTAGCAATACACATTGTAATTGAGAAAGTTTGACATGGGGCAAAGATTTTATGGAGGAATCTTATTGGCAGTTAAGTTTGTTGTTTACTGGTAGTAGATGGTACCTGAAAAAAAGAAAACAAAAATATTTATCTTGGTAGTCGATCAAGTAGTGGCTTTTACCCTATTTAGAAGCTTAAAGGCATTGTATAACAGCGTTTTCAGTTTAAAAATCTGAGCTGCATGATTCCCCATGCTACCAGTGTCTCTGACATGGTCTAAAAATGAAGCCCTGAAAAAACTGCAGTTTAAAACGATCATTAAGTGCGTGTTGCAGATTCTAATCGCCTGAAAGGAAATAATGTGCCAATTTGGTAACTGGCACATATTGTACGGTGACAATAACTGTCCAAACTTTTGTGTTCTAGGGTGTTTATTTCTCCATTCAAACACTGTCAGATATTTTTTAAACGGGTCTTCCACAGTGTTATATAGTGTCTTTAAAGGTAAATGACATGATTGGGGGTAGTCCTCAACTTGGGCTGAAACTACTCTAGAATCAAGTAAACTATGCAAGGATTCTCCTGTGAAAATCTTGTGGTCAAACGTTGACTCATTCTAAAATAAACAATGTCAATATCACTCGTAGCACAGGAACTTGCTATGTGGCTCTCTATGGGGCTTATTTTTATCGTCCCCGGATAAAATTAAGATACTCCTATGTTTATGCTTGATTCTCCGTAAGTAAACAAATTACAGACAAATCCTCCCAGGTGGGAGATCCACTCCTGCTAGTGTATAGTTGGTATATATTTCACCTCATTTTGTTCTTGAGGCATTTTCAAGTGTTCCCAATCATGTCACTAACCTTTAATAAATCAGACAACAATATCCTCAGAAATTCTAGCTACCACATCAATCACATTTTTTAACAACTTCAACATATGGTGATAGGCAGTTGCCAAAAATATTAATGTGAAATAAAGGAAACCTTACTTTCCGTAGTTCATGCTTCATACACCTACACTACCATACACAGTAGTATATCAGCGACAATTGTGCCATGATAGACCAAGGTACTGGGGGTTATTCAGAGTTGTTATTCAGAGGATATTTATTCTAAAATGAGTGATATGACAAGCTAGTGTTTACAAGGAAGTGCCTATAATGTTAATAAGATCACCTACCAAGTGCCTTCTGGGAAGGAGAAATCATCGCTGCCATTTATCTCCTGCCGTTGTTTGTTCTTTAGGTCTCAGGTCAGTCACACTGGATGGGGGACACCTAGAAAACAAGGTGATGGTGAACCTACATTCTAAAGTGTTTAGACTGAAAAGCAGTGGTGTAACAGGTGCCTGGTTTTCGGGGGGGGGGGGGGGCTTTCTTGGTTATTTAGTCCAAAATGTGCGTCTTTTCCTTTCATTTTCATGGTGGTTTGGTGTATTTTCCCACCGAAATCCTTCAAGAACAGTCTGCCTCCCCAGCTGTTATGCCACTGCTGAAAAGTATACTTGAAATTTTATTTACCCCCAAGTAAGATGAATGGGGAGGGGTGAATTTACATGTACCTGTAGTTTAACCCGTAATGTGTCAGTGCGGTTTTGCACCACAAATAATACCCCTCATATGAATGCAAATATAAAAAGTATGATATTATAATTTATTCATTCATTTTTTGTATAGCAGGAGCAGAGGGACAACCCTCTATAAATCACCTGTAAAACTGGTGATTTACATTTGATATTTTCCTTGTTGTTTGACAATGATATTGATATTACAAATTTTTGTGTAAAATAGGAAATAGTAGGCCTACACCTTAAATGAATGCCAGTATGGTAAGATATATAATTTATTCTTTCATGTTTATATGGCAGAGAGATAACCCAAACTAACTACTCCTTAAACTTGTTGGAGACAATTATACATGCATTTTCCATAGACTCCAGTTTGAGGTATCTAATTCTTGATCTCCAATGGATTAATACACCAGTCAATAAAGAGGTCACTAGTCCAAGGGGCAAGTCTGTAAAAAGGAAGTGTCATACTAATTTGTTCACTTCCTTCTGAAAGTCCCCCCTCTCCAACTAGAAATGAAGGAATAATTAGAATATACAGGGATATAATAATAAACCATTATAGCCTGGGGGAGTCCCTCATCATAGATTACCATGTGGGAGATATTTTGAATTTATGATGGTATCATTGCCCCTAGCCCCTATTGATGTAGTATGGACCCTCCTTGAGGCTTTGTGGTCTCACATGTGACTGGGGACAGAAATAAAAGATGAATTATGAAAGCAATATTTTATGCCTCCCTTTCCCTCTTTTGGGAAGGGGGGAGGTACCATATTGGCATTGTCTATCAGAATGATTTACTAAATGTGATCATTGCAGTTGTACCTTGAAAAAATATGGTCTGCTGTACTCAAATCTCTTTGGCAAAGTAATCATCCGGCTATATACATACATACGTAGCTGAAATCAATTAAAGTATGAATATTTAGGTTATTTAAAAAAAAAGAAAAAACACTCACAAGGATGGGGCCTAAGTTCTTTGCAAGACTGAAGAAAAGAACAAAATATACATTATTCAATGTTCCCCACATATTTTGACATTCATCAGAGAATTTCTTATTAACAGTTTATTGATACAAAATTAACAGTATGGAACAATTCTTCACATTATTGCAATAAAATTCCATTGTTGAAAAGTGTAATTAATGTCTAAAATGTCTGTACACAAGACTATGCTGCAGGTCCAAAATGCTATGCACATTGAGATCACGGCACTCACCACACATCTTACTTTCAAGTTGTATCTGTGTCCATTTTTGTCCCATCTGAAGCAAAATTCATAGTCCTTGTCAAAGTGAAACTTCAAGTTCTCCTGCTGTTAGCTGGCCAGTAATGTGCGAGTTTCCATATTGTTTCATTCATGTGCAGTGCTGGGCAGAATTTTGATGGAAAACACATGATTACTTTGTCAGAAATGAAATCATCATGTCAGGATATGCCGTCAGTTAGATGGCAACATACTTCACATGGGGTCATTTTGAGGCAGATTGGCAGCACGCAATTCCCAAATTTGTTTCTTTGTTTGTTTTAAGTGGGGGGGGGGGGGACACTCAAGAGAAAAGCATCTTAAAGTCCAATGTGATTTGCATAAATCATCTATGAATTATTACTCCCTCCAATGTTGTACTCTTTATGATGAAGTCAAATCTACAATAACTCATGCTTATTTATGTTATACCAGGGAGATAGAATACATTTCCACTACCCTGGTTAAAAATGCATGTTCCATAATTAGATAAAGTCATAGATGTTTTCAAGGCCATACATACATGTACATGTAGGATTTTTTTTTATTTATTTATTTTTTTTTTAGGGGGGGGGTTTGGGGTGGGAGTGGGGGGGGGGGACAACACTTAGTTAGATTACCACCAGCTGGTAGGTTAGATACCAAGGCAGTTTTGCTGATTTTTTTTTATTAGATTACCAAAACTTGCATTTTGTAGGTACCGGAAGTTGCATCTTTTATTACCAACAATTGATAATAAAATATTAAATAAATAGATAAATAAATGAATAAATAATTGAATGAATAAATAAATTAGAATAATAATAAATAAATATATGAATAAATAAGTAAATAAATACATAAATAAATAAATAAATAAATAAATAATGTACATGTAGTAAAATAAATGAACAAATACACAAAGTAAATGTAAATGCTCATGTTACCCCAAGTGTGAATAATAAATAAATAAATAAATAAATAAATAAATAAATAAATAAATGATGTACATGTAGTAAAATGAATGAACAAATACACAAAGTAAATGTAAAATGCTCCTGTTACCCCAAGTGTGAATGACCTTGAATAACCTGGAATTGGCCAATAAGAGGGTGGATATACATGTCACTTGTAAGCCCCGCCCTAATGGGGAATACCTTGACTCAGTGGGGATAACCCTACTCTATCGAAAATGTTTTCTGATGCATACATCTACAGAGACAAACATACTGAGCCAAATAGTTCATGTATAAACAGGGTCTCCAGGTAAATCACTCTCTTGAATAGTTCATGTGTAAACAGCGCCCCCAGGTGAAGCCCCCAGGTGAAGCCCCCTTTTAAGGCCACCACACACTACATGATCGATCAGCTATGGTCTGATTTTGGCAAGAAATTACAGTAGCATTTATTATGGTAATTTTAACAAATAAGACTTTGAAGTTCTGAACAATAAAGAATAGCCTACTTAAAATGGAATTTTGGTTTGCTATCGGCCTTGAACTCTGAGTAAGGGCCAAATTATTTTCAAATTGTAGACAATCGTAGGATTCTTTGACGTCACGATTGTGAGCCAATTTAACTTTTCCTCAGACTAGAGAGCTCGAAATGGGCCATATTCTACTTTGCTATCTGTTTGTCTATTCAGAAGTACATGTAGAACCTTAATAATAAACAAAGTAAAGACTTGAAATGTTTATATCAAACACCATTTTATTTTCTTCAGAAATTGGATCATAGACCGATCATGTACATGTAGTGTGTGGCGGGCTTTACACACCTGTGTACCGTAGTTTCTGTGAAGACTTGCAGCTCTCCATGATGTGATGCCATCTTTTGATGAGTTCATGTGTAAACAGGGCCCCCAGGTAAAGCCACACAGTGCTCCTGTATTTTAACACTCCCCCATGATGTGGGTGGAGGGTGTTATTTTGGTCTACATTTCTGGTTCCTCTGTGAATCCTGGCTAGGAGAGGTGTTAGAATCCCAGGAAATTATTCCAATTTACTACTAACTGGTCCAATATCCACCCAATGATGATGACTATGAGTGATAAGTCACAGCCAAACTTTTTCAGTAAATGAATCAAACACCATGTATGTTGTAAATGTTGTAGCTGTCCCGTGATGTCATATGTTCTCCTGTAACTTTGATTGACATGTTCATGTTATTTTTTAAACTTACTGCAAAGTTTTGTCAGACTGGAAAGATTTTGATATAGCTTGAGGTGATAGTACCCTTCGCATTATGGGACATAATATTGTTTATTTCTGTAGTATTAGATCTTGTTTGTTGCTTTAAATTGGAATGACTTACTTGACCATTTTACGACAAAATGGAAGGAAAATGCGCAGCAGATTAAAAGATAGGGCCGCGGGGGGGGGTGGGGGTAGGGGGGCAGTCAATAATGTTGTACATATGCGATGAACCAAAAAAACGCGTTTTAAACGGTGTTTTTTTCAGTTTTAGACCGCGGCCCGCGCGTGCACGCGTTCAAGGGATCAAAAACACGTTTTTCAACAAAAGGGTGGTTTTGAAAAGGACCTTGTTTCAAAGGCATTTCAGGGTATCTTTTCCCGAAGCTTTTTGAAGGACCTGATGTCAAACGCATTTAGGGTATGTTTGGGGCAACATGTGGGTAAATGAAGCTGCCGGAAAACTGCGTTTAGGGAGTGTTATTTTGTAACAAGAACTTGTTTAGGGCGGGTGTCTGGAAATGATTTGGTCACTGATCATGTTGTACAGCATTATGTTTTGACTGCCCCCCCCCCCCCCCCCCCCCCCCCCCCGGGGATAGGGCCTACTCAGTTTTATTGCAGGATTGAAAAGGATGTGTTTCACATCATTTCAGGTATTGTTAACTTGTGAAGCTCCATCTAAAATTGCCATGCTTATGATTTACTTGACCTCCTGTTAGTGGTTGAAGGATTAAATAAAAACTCTGAAACCCTGTGAGTAGCAAGTGTGTATTAGATTAATTGTTTGTACATGAATTATATCTGGAGACAAAGATTCTTTAACTTCTTTCTATGAGAGAAATTGGAATGGGTTGTTCATTTGATTTCATTCTTCGTTTTAAACTGCAATTCTTTCAGGGTTCATTTAGACCTTATCAGAGACACTACACCTGTAGTTAGCATGGGGAGGAACATGACATAGCTCAGATTATTTTAACTGGAAAACAAATCGTTATCAATGATTAGATCTTCAACAGACATTGGTATAACAATGTGTTTCCAGTTTAAAAATTTGAGCTGCATGATTCCCATGCTCCAGTGTTCTCTGACACCGCGTTAAAAAGATGAAGCCCTGAAAAAATGGCACTAGACGTCATTAATTGCTTAAGATTGGGTTATATTTCACGTCAAAAAAACATCTTATGAATCAAATCAGCGATCATATCATCGTGAAGATTATACTAAATAAAAACCTCCTATTTAGAGACTTAGGGTAAAATATTGAGTTTTGTTAGTGAAAATTGGACCGGTATAAACCTCTATCCTTTTTCCATTTGTTCAGGGAGCAATTTTAAAAAAATCTGCGACGTCAAACCAGTGCACGTTGCCTTTCCAAAATGGTACCGATCAGCGATTAGCCACAAGTCGCGCAGAGCGATATCCGTTACCAATCGAGGGCTGCGCTCGTCTTGCTGCGGTGCACAGTAACCGCAATTCGCATTATTGGCAAAAATTGAAACTTCACAGAGAGAACAACATTCTGGTAAAAACATGTCGTTATTAGTTTTTCATCATATAACACACAATTCACTCAGAGGCGTATTTGAAACAGGCTGTCAGAGATTCGTTTTTCTTACACTAGCCATTTGTAAGAGGTACTAACTACCGTTTTGGTATCTTCGAGTAATGAAGGGGAAGTAATGGACTTGACAATCCCTCGCGCAAATCATAACCCCATCTTTAAAAAGTAAAATCCTTAAAGAGGACGCCATTCCAGCTTTCCCCCATAGACTGCTGTGTTGCAGAATTTCCTATCGGCTGATAGGAAATTAATATGCCAACTTGTATCTGCACATATTATACTAGTGACAGCATAATTGTCCAAACTTTTGTGTTCCAGGGTGTTTATTTGTCCGTTCAAAGTTCAAACACTGTCAGATATGTCAGATAGCAAAGTTTGACAATTTTTTAAACATGTCTTCCACAGTGTTATATAGTGTCTTTAAGTAAAAACTATATTTGAAACTTCATGATATTAAAGACAGAGTACGGGATTTGCACATCAGAAAATGGCAAAAATGAATGAAATCAGCTCAAATCAGTCACAATGTGAAGATTAGTATAAATAAACACCTGCCATAGAACCTTTGGGTAGAATACATAGTTTTGGTGAAAATCTGGACATTTAAACTTCAGAATTTACAGTGACGTTAACGTGCACGGGATGTTCCCATATTGTCCGATCAGCCGTTAGCCGAAGGTCGTGCGGAGTTTAGCTGTCTAACCAATCAGTGTGCTCCGCTGGTCATGCGAACATAACCGCGATTTGCAATTTGAGCAAAATTTAAACTCGCGGAAAGAACAATATTCTGGTAACATATCATGATTAGTGTTTCTCATAAAACAACAAATTCATGACGTATGGATCTCAAACTTTCAACCCACCATCTGTAAGTACTAAACTACCGTTTGGTATTGATAATGAAGGGAAATTATAGACTTGAAAATCCCAAACACAATCCTTCAAAGGCAGTGGATCTCATTTGCAAACATCCCTGTAGACCAGGAAAAGATAACCCATGCCCTTGGGCTATTGATGAAGGGCATGTCTGTGAAATCTAGGTGTCGGTGATTACCTAGAATTTAAAAAATGCGAAAGATAAACAATAGCCGTTTAGTGTACGTCCTATGGTAGGAATTGTTTCCTCGCGAGAAAGAAATTCAAAGCAGAGTCTAACGGTCACTATAATTCCACTAAAACTGAGTTTTTAGCTTCTATATTTTGCTGAAGGTTCCCAGATGGCATTTTCTTCTAAATGTCATTGTATTTTCACAAAGTTAATTTTTAGGCATGCAAAAGAGATCCCCTACCTTTAAAGACCCCGGTAACCTTGTTGTGACCATAAATGCACCTCTTGTTAGCAAAAATATTTTTTGTAAATGCATAAAAATAAATTATTTTAGTCATGTCTGATCAAGATGCTTGACTTTGTGATACTTTCAGAGGAAATTAGGGGTTATAAAACCTCAGGTATTTTTCTTGCCATGGGGGAGTTACCTTGTTCCTAATTCAATGAATATTATATCCTTGAAATGTTTGACATTGTTAGCACATTTGTGATCCTTTGGTGGTAGGCTAAACAAAATAAAGTGGTAAAGAGGTCAGATGGTTGGTGACTCTCAAAGTACAGTAATGTCAAACTTTGAGTAAATTACATACTTGAAAGGATATAAAAATATTCTCAATGATGGTATTTCATGCAGAACAGAACTGCATCCCAGTGACCAGGGTAATAATATCCAAGTGCATAGAGACTGATCTCATTGGTATTATGCGCTATAAAAGAATGGACTATAATTATTTTCAATAACTGTTAAGATACAGTTTTGTAAGAAAATTTATGAAACATCATTGTGCAGTAACTAGGAAGAGCCCATCTTATTTACATGAATGTATCAATGTTATTGTGAATATCGAACTGATGAATGAATGGAAAGCATCTGTATCTGTGTACATGTATAAGAGTAAGCCTAAAATTTACAGCTATATTCAACTTTATAGTTTAAAATCAGGTTTTGTTGTATTGTTAACATATTTATTTAAAGATGCTATATAACACTGTGGAAGACCCATTTAAAAAATTGTCAAACTTTGCTATTTGACATATCTGACAGTGTTTGAATGGACAAATGAACACCCTAGAACACACAAGTTTTGACAGTTATGCTGTCACTAGTACAATATGTGCACATACAAATTGGCACATTCAGCGTGTTTCTACAGAAAAATA
>JZLH01S0607189.1:24372-29830 GCA_001188425.1 Eucidaris tribuloides | reverse complement strand
TGATAATATATTCTGAATGTGTGCACACGTTTGGCAAGCCGTTTAACATTTAATCTATTTCTTGATATTCAAGAATTCGATTTCGTGATATCAAGATTTATACTACATGTATCTTTATACAGTCCTTAAACAATATTCTGTAGTTTTTACACCACGTGTAGTATTATTAAGCAGCGGAGATCACTGTCAGAGAAAATTATGAAGAGTATTACAAAACACAGTAATTGAGTAATACCCTTCAGACAATAAAACTCAGGCGAGTGTTATAATTTGGGTTATTATTTGGATTAGGTTTAGGGTTAGGGTTATAGTAGGGTTAGATTCAGGTTCAGTATATAAAACTTGGCGCACAACCAACTTGTGGCCTGAGCATAATTGTAAGCCATACATTCTAGTCGCATACCTGACATAAATCCAAGAATAACATGACGTGTATAATAAAGTGAAAAAATCTTTCTTTTTGGTTTTCGACAACTGAAGGTTCGCATCTCTACAACCCATGAACTCCACCCAGCTGAAGCGGCACGGGTCGCTCGGTGGAATGGACACGGGGCGCAACGGGGCTCCAGCCGTCACCTCGAAGCGGATGTCCGAGACCCAACTAGACCTGGCCTTCCTCAACTCTGGGACCAAATTCCCGACCAAGAGGAACCTCATCACCCCGTGGGAAGACGATACGAGCTGACGACGGTGAAAATAACCATCACGTGTTTATACATATTTCTATAGGCCTAAGTACACTATTTTCCCTTAAAAATAATTTATTGCTAAAAAAAGTGTGTTTTTTTAATCTCAAATACTGTTGCCTTTGGTTTCGTAGTATATGTCAAGAAAGATGTTGGTCTCCATGAGGCTGATACGCATAGAAACAAGGATTTTGGTCTGGAATTGTACTTCCTGTCTGCTACGTTTAATTGATATGCTGTAACTGACGAAAAGCTCTGACAAGTTCAGACGGTACCTGGGCTAAATAACTGCTACTGCCGGGACGTGTATTGTGTGGAATAAACAGCGCTCAAAAATATGCCGTTCACTGACTTTTAACTTGTAGTCATGACATTTGAGTTGAACTTGAATTTGTAAAAAATTGAGGAGCTTCGATTAAACAAAGTCAAACTGTGATGTCTGAGCTACAAAACGGTGTTTGAATGAACAAATATACATCCTAGAGCACAAAACTTTGGATAGTAACGCTAACATTGGCAAGGTGTGTGTGGTAGACATCACATGACTTGAACATTTGGTGCACTCCCAGTCTATGAAGGAAATCAGGGCTGCCACTCAAAATTTTAATTTTCCCCTACGCCGCATGCATATTTTCCCCTACGGACACTACTTTTCCCCTACGCCCCAATAGGCCAATTTTTCCCTACGGAGCTGTTTTTCCCTACGAAAATACGTTTTCCCCTACAAAATAACCTTAGTAAATGCAAGGCATTTATTTTAATTAAGAAAGTTGACATTGTAATCACCTCGATACTGCGGCATGCGCGCGTTACGGTTTTCGTAATTATACGATATGGTGACCAATATGGGAGTTTGTAGAAAATCTTTGAGGATTTAAGAATATTTTTTTGAAAATTGTCAAAATTTCCTACAAATCATCAAAAACCCCTACTTTTCCCTACGGAAGGTCATTTTCCCCGTAGGGATGCCCTACTCCCTACGGTTGGCTAAAATTCCCTACGGTAGGGATTTTCCCCTACGAGTGGCAGCCTTGAAGGAAATGAACATGGCAAAACCGGCGACTCTTAATGGTCGTTTGGAAGTACAATTTGGCAGGGCTTCATTTTTTAGATCTTATCAGCTACACTTGTAGTACGGATGATTATGTAGCCCAGATTTTTAAACTGAAATCATTATTAAATTATTCCTGTAAAGTCTGCGTGAACTCTCAAATGCTATGCAAACTAAAAATATTTGGATGTCGCCATTATTGTCACATTTTAACCTTTCATGCCTTGAACAAAAACTGATCCCAAGTGTACATACGAGGGGCGACTGAAAAGTTTTGAGACTAACATAGAAGGAATTAAGATATGAAAAACAAATTTAGCCCTTGAATGCACATATTTAAATCCTACCCACCAAATTTCTTGGTCATTGCAATTTTTTTCTGATTCTACGGGTTCTTGAACTTTCTGTATAAAAGAAGCAGAAAATCAAAAGAAAACTTGATACTTTTTGAAGATAACCCATCAAATTTCTCAGAACGATGTGTGACACGGGATGCTTCCATTGTTTTGACTTCGCCTTGGTCTCAGGCTGATAGTGATGAATTCAAATCTCATCATTAGTCACAATTCGGCAGCTGCATGTGCTTAATGTCAACCGATATATTTTTTTATGAAACATGCAGAACCTGTAAACAAGAATGAAAATTGCTTTGACCAAAAAATTTGGTGGGTATGGTTACGATATGTGATTTTTGAGACCAAATTTGGTCTTCATATCTTAATCCTTTCTTAAAAACTTTTTAGTCACCGTTCGTACAATATAAACGTACTTTATGCTCTAAAGTGTTCATTAGAAAATCTATGATTTTTTTTTAGGAAACAATGTTTTTGGTTTATCTGTGTACGGCTCATCAATTTAATGCTAGCTGTCGACAGCCAAATATACTGAATTTCCAATACTATCAAAACTTATGTGTAACGTCTTTCAGTCTTTACAGAAATCCACTACTAATTAGCAGTGATTAAAGTCGGCGTGTAAAATGATATATATGGTTAGTTATTTAGTTAGTAAATATATGAGTGAAATATTTTAATGCGTTGCGAATAGAAGCGATATCTTTTCACCAGACCTATAAGTATAGTGTCTCAAGAGATACCTAAAACAAACAAAAGAGCATTCGAGCTGCAAGAATTGGATATCCCAATATCTTCGGATAATTCGTCACCATGGCCAATAGACCTCTGACTTCATTCTGTTAATGTCTTTCATCAACGTTCAGCAGTGACACAAATATTATCAGGAAACGTTAAACATTAGCATGCACAAATCAAGGCATACAACTTTCATCTCGACATTTCCATGGTGTCAGAACTTACAGTTTCCAAAACAAGCTCCTGCTATTGATACTGTGCATATTTTCCCCAAGGGTGTACTAAGATCTGCTAGAATTCCCTTTACACATTTTTACAAGGAATTTAAAATGTAAATTGCACTCTGATCAATACCAGAGACTCCAACTCTCCCGTTTTCGGCGGGAAATCTCCCGCTTTGAGTCCATTTTCACAAAATCTCCCGCCCTCCCGCTTGAGTTAGAATTTCTCCCGCCCTAGATGTGTTTCTCCTTTTTTTCTCCCGCCCAACCACCTTTTTGAAAATAAATGAATCTGAATCAGTGGATTTGACCCCATTTAGTGTTGTCATATGTTAAAAAAATAAGCCTAAGACAGCAACAGAGAGCTTCTAAAACCCTAAAAATGGCCTCCGGCCGCAAGGAATTTCATGCTTTCCGCCGGTGATGTGGGCTACGCGCACATTAAGTCAGAGTCTCCCGTTTGCTAGGGGGTCTCAGCGGGAGAATCTCTCGCTTAAGAGGTGTTTGGGGTTGGAGTCTCTGTCAATACATCTGTTGTAGTGAAATTTTCTTGACACTTAACGTACGTGCTATGCTGTTTCCCGCTTAGAATGTCAACTTATGGACAAAAATAACAACCGTTCTGCTCTCATACGTAAAGTGAAAGAGTGAAACGTGGAGAAGTATAAACAAATGAGTAAAATGTTCATTCATTTTGGTCTATTCTCTTGAAGAGTCCTTTTGATTTCGTGTTGATCAAGGATATATAAGGTGTACAGCTGATAGACATCGTCGTCCTCGTTTTTCTTTTAATCCTCCTCCTCTTCTTCTTCTTCTTCTTCTTCTTCTTCTTCTTCTTCTTTTCTTCTTCTTCTTCTCTTTCTTCTCTCTTTCTTCTTCTTCTCTCTTCTCTCCTCTTCTTCTTCCTTCCCTTTCTTTTTCCTCTTCTTCCTCATCCCTTTTTCGTTTATTTTATTCATTCTTCTATTTCTTCTCTTTTTTCTTTGTCTTCTTATCTTCTTCTTTTCATTTTACTCCTTATTTTTTGTTTCTCTTTCTGCATTGTACACTTGTGAAATCTTAGCGGAACTTTCCTTATGCCTTATGTATGGTAATAAAAATGCCTTTCAAATCAAGCATATCAGGTTGCATTTTCTCCATCTACTTTGGTTTACCATGTTCTGTATATTGTACACACAATGTACTGTCATGCATCTCCACACCTGATTTTCACAGTGTTAATAATGATAAATATGAATATATGTCTGTATATGGGCACATGAACATGTGTTGCATAAAAGTTCGATTTAACTGCAGATTTTTAACAGGCTGTAACTCAATAAGAGCATACTGTTTTCTGGCAATTATGTTTTTTTTTCCAATTTCTTTCTTCCTAAGTCTTGTACTGATCACTTGTCTTTATATTGATATTGCCCCCCTTCCTTGTTAGATTATCACAGTCAGAGTTTCATGATAACTATTTCCTCTGCTCTTCCTGTTATACATGTATAATTCTTTATTTCATCTTTTCATCTGCATTCTTCCTTCATCGACTGTCTCTCTTTTTTCAGGAGCATATAAATTTTCAAATCTACAGTGGGTTACAATTTTTTTGTGTGAAATGGGGACATTGTGCCTGCCACTCTGCACCCCACCCTCCTCTCTCCAGAGTATAGGGCGGACAAAAAAAAAAAGAGTTGTCCTACAGAAGTGTGGAGTGTGTCTTTACTCAATTAATTAATTTGGTAATAAAGTTAAAGTCTATATCACGCATAATTTGGGCTATGTATTGCGATTTCAATTTAAAGGATATTATACCCAGGTCAGTTAAACCTTGAAAAACCTCACCAATTCATGCAAAACTATCTCGGATAAATTACCTTTGTGGAGAAAGTTTGAACTATTGCTGCATACCAGTCATAATATTGAGTCATATCGTTATACATGACGTGTGCAGAGATGCCAACTGTTCCCCTTTTGCAATATTTTGTACTTTTTTCGAGAAGCAAATACTTTTGATTTTGAGCGAAATGCCTCAAAATACTTTTCTCTTTCGGATCACTTTGTGAACACTTCTATTGAATAAAAAATGAAAACACTGTTTTTGAAGTAAAAATAAAATACCCCTTTTCAGCCTCAAATTTTTTTTTCATTCGTAAGAGGTTGACATCTCTGCATGTGTGAAAGAGGGTTTTTTTTTACAAAGATTTGTTGAAATATGTCATGATGACAATTTCTTAAATCAGGTAAAAGTTTAAAGAGTTACATCAGACAGAAATTATTTGGAGCTGGCTATTATGGTTCCAAATTTGTATAAACCAATCTCTGGTTCATAAGGGTGCAACTTTGTACTTTGAAATAATTGTACTACCCCGTCAACGGATTCGTCGGCTCCATCAGCCTACTTTGCTCTTGTTTTTGACAACTTAC
>JZLH01S0607178.1:8150-24089 GCA_001188425.1 Eucidaris tribuloides | reverse complement strand
TTCTACCCAGTTCATAGATTGAACTGTACACTCCCGAGTACAGAGACATCTGTACCTGACACTGACAATACAGTTTATGTTTTAGAGAACCGCAAACACAACAGGTTGAGAATGGGTTTTAAGCCATGAGCCAGGGCTCTCAAGTGAATCCATGGTCTTATCTACAAAGTGATAGGACTTTTGAAAGGATTTATTAAATTAACAAAATTTGGAGTAAAGAACATAACAACAAAAACTCAACATTATTATACATACTTTTTCATGTGGAATAGAAAAAAAAAACGAATTTAAAATTTGATAGTGTTTATCATTATCACATTTTAAGATCATGAAACACTTCAAAGTAAACAAACATTAACTGACTGCTTTATTAACTGATTTATGTAGATGTTCATTAGTTAATTATTTGTTTATTCCATCTATTTTGAATTTTTGTACAATATGAGAGGGCCTCATGTTTCAAATTGAATCTTGCATGATATTTACCGTATCAAACACCTTTTTCCTTTCATAAAGATCGTTCCATGATCAAAAAGCCAGGCCCTTTCATATGCTACTGTTTTAATTCCCATGTCACTTAAGTACATGAAGATAAGTAGACTGAAATCAGCATATAAAAAAATGACATGAAAAATGCTTATTTTTTTCTTTTTTGAGAGAGTCCGAGACTCAAACTAAAGCAGGAAACAGCCTCCCCGAGGAAAACCAGACGAGCCTGATAGCGTCCACACCTTGTTCACACATGCGACAGCCAAGAGTGATTGTCAATTGTTTTGAAATTGCTAGTTCCGAGCCGACACAAATAAAATAAGTCTCCAAGTGAATCTTGATTAGAAAGCACCTCTGGAGCACAATTTTAATTTTGAAATTTGATTTGTAATTGTGATGCCATTTTGCACCCACAGGGGTGTTGGCTCAGTTGGTAGAGCCGTCTGCCTCACAACCGGGAGGTCCGGAGTTCAAGCCCGTTCAAACCCCGGCCGCGTCAGACCAAAAGACGTTAAGAGATGGGAGTTGCTGCTACCCTATTTGGCGTTCAACAATTTAAGGGATAGAGCAACGTCAATTTGGCACTGCTCAGTGGCTGCCGGGCCCACGATCAATTGGGCAAATGAATTTTCATCAGATTTCTATTTGTGATGTCTATTTCCAATATTTAAAATATGGATGATGATGATGATGATGATGATGATGATGATGATGATGATGATGATGATGATGATGATGATGATGATGATGATGATTATCATTATTATTATTATTATCAATATTATTATATTTATTATTATTATTATTTAATATTATTATTATTATTATTATATTATTAAAATACCAAAATTATTACATTTCAAACATGTTTGCAATCACACTTTAGGCCCTCATGTGAAGACTGTCTGAAATACCTAAGTTCCAGCAAATAATTTGAAATATATCCTGCATTTATATTGACTATAAAGGTGACTTATGTGTAGCGAGCCCAATCTCTAATGATTGTCTTGAATTTGGAAGGTGAAACTTCTTAGAAAACCAATATGCTCATACCAGCATATCCTGGTTGGGTATGAACCAGGATAACCCTCATAAAGTTAAATGTAGATATTTCTGTAGCGCTAGCTGTCACGATGACTTGTGACACCATTTGCATAATAGTTACAAGTAAGAGACATCCAAATTCTAACCACAAATGTACAACAGAAACCCCTTTAAAGGTATTGTCTAACATTTACACAGTTAAAAAAAATCTGAGCTACATGATTCCCCATGCTACCAGTGTCTTTGATGAGGTCTAAAAATGTTGCCCTGATAAAATTGTATTTCAAAATGATTATTTAGTGCTTTAAAAAAGTGAAAATCGTAAGTTGATCGGATTCACCCGCCCATTTTCTCCCATAGACTTACTGTGTGTACACCCAGGCTATTTAACCCCCCCCCCTCCCCCGGAGTTCTAATTGTTTATTCATGCATAACTTGCCATTGGCAGTGTAACTTTCCAAACTGTTGTATTCTAGGGTGTTTATTTGTCCATATGAACACTACTACATGTATGTAGTTCAGATATCAAAATTTGACAATTTTTTAAATTGAAGCTCCACAATGTTAGCCTATCACTTTAAAGGCAGTGCACAATTTTGGTAAATGGTGAAAAATTAAAGTTTCTCTGACTGGTATTGACAGACCTACACAGACATGTACATCACATGTTGTTGCCCTGTGAATCAATAAAACACTCTAAAATGATTCAATTTTTGAAAATTCAAACTAATATGAAATGAAAATGTCTCCCCCCCCCAGCATTATTCATTATTATTATTATTATTTTTCTTTTGCCATGGGACTTTTACTTAGTAATAACTGATCACTCATTTAAAAATCATTATATCATTTCTAAACAATTTGAAGTACATGTAGCTTTGATGTTATTTTCTGATCTCCGGCATTACATACTTTGTTGAAAACGTTACTGAAAAATTGATTGACCAAAATTAGAGTTTTGCTAAAGGCATCGTATAACAATACTTTCATTAAATATAAGATGTGAGCTACATGATTCCCCATGCTACTTGTGTCTTTGGTAAGGTCTGAAATAAGCCCTGAAAAAAAACTACAGTTCAAAATGATCATTAAGGACTTTAATTAATAAAAGTAAAAATCATTGAAAGACCATTCCAGTTTTTTCCCTAGATAGATTGTGTTGCAGAATTTTCATCAGCTGAGAATAATTCATGTGCCAATTTTTATCTGTACATATCTTACGAGTGACAGCATAATTAACTGTCTAAATTGTTGTGTTCTAGCTAGGGTGTTATTTGTCCATTCAAACACTGTCAGATATGTGAGATAGCTTAGTTTGACAATTTTTTAAAGGGTCTTCCAAAATAGCCCCTAGTGTCTTTAACGTACAGTAATACACATGTCTCTTAAATTATTTTAAAGTTAAACCATAAAAGCAGGGAGATGTGATATCTCATCACAGGGTCTATGGCAAATATGTGTTACAGCAAAATCAAACCATCATTAACTGGTTAACAAAAACTTGAAGACAGTTTCCTATGTCTGTCCTTTTGATTTCAAAATAATGAAACACAAATATATGAGGTCCCAAAGCCTTATAGTTACCAGCGTAGGAAATAACCCAGGGCGATGGGCGATTTAGCCCTTGGCAAAGCCCAGATCGCCCCCTAATATCCCCAAAATCCAATTCTTTGGGGCGACCATTTCCTTCAGAATCCCCCTTCAGATTTGCTACAAAAAATTAACATTTTTGTTCATATTTTTTTATATTATGGCATTGACACAATATGAATTAAATGGTTGCTTATATGGATGAAGCTCCGGCTAAAACATTGGCAATCTTTCAGTGCATTCTTGAAGTTCTGATGTGGCGTGCAACAAAAAATTAGCCCCAGTGGTAGAAAAATAGCCCCCAAAAATTAAGAAATAGCCCCAAGACTCTAATAAAAATCATCCTTAAAAAATAAAAACGTAACTCCTACATTGATAGTTACAGTATACTGCAACATGTATATTTACATGTACAGTCAATCTCCAAATGTGTAGAACCTATACTTTATTTTGTATACAGCAATTGATACACATGATAGTATTTCCACTCACACCATGTTTAAGTTATAATCCATCTCCAACCTTCACGCCTCCGCAATTTCTGGTTCATTCGACAACAATGACAACATGCAAAACTAAAACCAGGAAGTAGAATGTAGTACAATAACATAGTTTGAAGGTGTACAGCTGCAGCTAGCTAAACAAAGTATATCTGGTCAGATATTCAAAACCAAAACAATACAGAGTGCAGAGCCAATAACTAGTTTGACTGTCATGTTTCTACATGATGACTTAAATTCATAAAAAAAGGGAATTTAATCACACTGTAAAAATTGAACGAAAAAATCACTATGAATAATGAAACCTAGTTTCAGACCTTCCTAGCCTATCCACGTCCATTAAAATAAACTGTGTTCACAGCTGCTTGTAGCTAAATACAAGTATTATTTGTTCAGACTTTCAAAACCAAAAGTCTATGAATTATTACACTTCAGTATAATTGTCGTTATTTCCACAATCCAGTCAAACCTGTTGTAGCAAGCCGGTACTTGAGACAGGTTTCATCGTAATGTAATATTGAAATGAAATCATAAACATAAATAATCTTGCTGTGCTCAAAAAAAAATAAGTCATCAAGATATTGGCCTTGCTTGAAGCTTGTTTACTTCAATAAGTAAAACAAAAGATGACAAATATCCAAATAAAGATACGTAGATCTAGGCTGTGACATTTAACCTTGGAAATATTCCATGCTTTGTTCACCTCAAAAAGACTGTACATGTCTGGATACATATATTACAAATTCTTCGAAAAACCCAGCGAGCATGAAGCATTTTGTATGACTATTCAAAATGACTGGATTAATTTTTACTGTGACTTTCCACAGTGGTTGGGAAATTCCTGTCTTTTGCTATTGTTGCGTAAAAGGCCCATTCTCAGCTAAAGTGTCCCAATGGGGGTAACATAATAGTTCAAAATCACCATCGTCAAAAATGAATAACTGTGACATGACATGTTTCCTAATGGTGTAAAGAAGTCAAATCAGCAATATCACGTTTTTAAAGCGAAGTGCTAAAATTTTGTGAAAAGATGTGTGAAATGCATTGAATTAACACATGAAATGACAGATACGTTACCAGGTGTTTATTAACATCTTTTTTTCATTTTTTCCTCGGAGAAGTTAATTGTATGTTGACAATTATGGATTTGGGGAAAGAACAAATACACACATTGTGTTTTAGTTCGTGTTTCAATTGCGCAATGCACAAAATTACTTGTGGTAACGTATCTGTTGGTAACGTATCTGTTGTAAATTATCCTTAAGAAAACACTCAAAAGTACATTTCTCGCAAATATATACCTGCCTTTTTCTTGCGTTTTACTTGTACTAGGTCATAACTTTTACTCGGTAGGATCTTAATACTAGATATTATTTTACAGCCAAGATACTTCTTAAAGTAACGTATCTGTTGCACACGTCACCCCAGGCTTTCAGTATTTGAAACGGCATTATCTCCTAAACGTCAAATTGTCTCATGCTATCGACTATTAAATCAACGTGGGTAATTCAAGGGATGTTCAGGGAAATATTAATTTTTGCTTTACGTACTTTTCGGCCATAAAATCATTCATAATGTTGACGGTAACGATCTGTTGGTAACGTATCTGTTGGACAAAAAATACAAATGTGTGTTTCGCGAAACTACATGGGCAATTTTCGTAGAGTTTTTGTATGCTTAACAGTTAGGGTTTGTGCATTTACTAGCGAGGATAATACTACTTGGTAATCTGTAATATCTATGGTACAAATGAAAATATAGGTAACGTATCTGTTGCTCATTTTTGTGCATTCCTGACTTTAATTTATTACAAACGGTTTATTGTTTTAACGCCAAGCCGTCTTAAAGTATCACTTTTACATATCAAAATGGTTGACTAGATAGAATGTTCAGAGAAATATTAAATGCTGATTTAATTATTTTTAGGGTTCCAGATCGGTTGACCTTTTTAGGTAACGTATCTGTTGCAACTTCGGGGACAATCACTGTTGACACGGTGAGGAAAAATATAATCGCTGTACTAGGCTGGGAAGTAGAGTAAAATAAGGTGCATACAATTAGCAACCATCGTAGGATAATCAGTCATTTCTTCTCAGACTTTTAAGATGTAATTTTTTCACGTTTTCTCTTGAACCTCATGGTGGGGACAAACATAGCTCCCATAGGCTCATGTAGTAGCCATTTTTCAAGATTAAATATTTGAATGCTTTTTCCTCGCGTCTAAAAAGTGTATTTGCCCATAAAGGGCTTACCAATTGCGTTAACCAAAAAGACGGCTGTGACAGACATTATGGTATTTTTTCATTGAAATATCCCCTGGAGACAGAAAAATGCCTAAATGGGACACTTTAGCTGAGAATGGGCCAAAACTACCTATATCTATTTCACTGATGTGTATAAACTTGTACAATGTGCAGTAAGTAACAGTATATTTGCAATATCATGCAATGGAAATGCTTGGCTGGATTAAATCCAAAGTGAAGTTTTGATCAGTCCAACAACACTGTCAACTAACTCCACCAAACAGTATACCAAACAGATGTCACTGATACATTAGAAAATAACTTTTGACCTACATGTACCAGAAACTGTTTTGACTGACCTATTGTGATTTCTAAATGATCAGTGAGGACACTGTGCATTCGCACTAATCTCTAAAAAAAAAAAAAATGTATACCCTGCCTTTAAAGATTGTGTCAGGGATGTGCAAGTCCATTACTTCCCTTCATTATCAATACCAAACGGTAGTATAGTACTTACAATGGTGTGTTGAAAGTCTGAGATCCATACGTCATGAATTTGTTGTTTTATGAGAAAAACTAATAATGACATGTTACCAGAATGTTGTTCTTTCTGTGAGTTTCAATTTTGCTCAAACTGCGAATCGCGGTTACTGTGTACCTTCGCAAGACCAGTGGAGCGCACAGTGATTGGTTAAATGGATAGCCCCCGCGCGACCATTGGCTAACGGCTGATCGGACAATTTTCGAACGGCACGTGCACGTTTGACGTCGCGGATTTTTTGAAATTGCTCCTGAGTAATTTGAAAAAGTATGAAGTTTAACCGTCCAGATTTTCACCAAAACTCAATATTTTACCCCAAGTCTCTATGAGAGGTGTTTATTTATATTAATCTTCACATTGGATATGATTTCAGCTGATTTCATTCAAAAAGATGTTTTTTGACGTGCAAATCAATGACACAATCTTTAACTCTTAACATGCGGTACTGTAAGTCGGTAACAGTTAATATGGCATTTGTTTTTAATTACAAGTTTTACCTTTTGACAGTCTCAAACCTCATTGACTAAGAATTATTTGGACACTTCTGCTGACAAATTAACATTTTCAATGGATTTATCATTTAGGAAATTACCTATTTGGACTAATTGGTTGAACCGATGACTTTTCTCCTTCTGAAGACGGATCTGTTGATTTGGGATTTACAGTATTCGTTGGAAGCGGAGAAAGGCTACGCGGTGAGGAGTGGGCGGTAGTGAACGACGGCGAATCCGTGCTTATATCCGAATCCCAGTCGTCCGCGATGAGATGCGTGGGAAGGCAAGGTGGTGATAAATAATTTTGCGATGCAGCTGAGGTAGTAACAGGTGAAATTTTGGGCTGGATACTCTGATCGTATTCAACCTGGGGAACGGGCACTTGTATTTCAAGTTCTGAATTTGGCTCCGTTTGTGCTGCAACGGACGCTACATCCACAGTGTGCATACGATTTTCCTTCTCTGATTCCTGATCTGTTTGCGTACTTGTGTCTGAAACTGATTGACTGGCACTCTTCCGTTCCGCATCGTCTAACACATGATCAGTTTGTGTTGCCTTTCCTGTAATCAACTCCAGAGGGCGCTTCTGTTCGTTCGTCTGCGTCGACACTGGAGTAACTCCAGCAGTGGCACAAACTCCCTGGTCATGAGTTGAAACCGTGTCACACTGCGTCTCTGTACAAACGAGGTGCAAATTCTGCCATGGGTAGGAACGAGAATCAGTTTGTGTTTCAGCTGCAATGCCAGTTTGAATGGCTGATTCTGTTTGAATGCAAATATCACTCACATCTCTAGCATGCTCCTTGTCGCTATATCCCTGATCGTTATCTGTATGATCTGATATGATTTTCCTCTGAAGAACAGGAGTTGTTTGGGATCCTAGCCCAACATTCAAGTAGTCTCTCTTGCAGTAAGGACAGGTGGACGGCACTATGGGGGGCAGAGATGAGGCACTCGGGTCTGAGAGAGGTGGAAGAGGTTTTAGTGATGATGGGAAGACATCGAGGGCTAAGGCATCTGCAAAAATGTGAGAGCAAGAGATATGAAAATGTATCAAAATGTAAATATACACAAAGAAAACAGGTTGCTGGAAAATTTCCCTCTAAGCAAACAAAGAAACTCATGAATTACATTCAACAAACAGAGCTTACATCATCACATAGTCAGAAAGACATGTACATTATTTTTCGAAGTAAACTATAAGTTTCTTTGAATACCAATACTCTGGTACTGGGCCAGGTTGTTCCATCATTATCCAACCTGGTTGAATTTGGGGGAAATTTCATTAAGCAGTTTTGATTCAATATTACCTCTGGTGTAGAAGCAAAGGCATTATCCTTGTCTATGATTACTGGGGCAATGGGTATAGTTATTAATTTCCATCGCAAAAGAAAGCTTTGTAACTTATTATATTCATCTGATTTATTTAACCCATTGGAGACTATGAACAAAATATCTCAGAGTAAGGCTTATAGAGAATGCATGCTATACACTGTGTATCAAAAAATGCAAAAAGATTTAATTTCAAATATTTAAAGATTGAGTTTACACAAAATTGAGTAGTAACACCTTAAAGCCACGTATCTCCTCTTTCCAATGATATCTTACTTATTCATACATTGTCATGGATGGCTGAGTAGTCATACTTTTGGACAATGCCATAAAGTGAACTTGGGACCAAGTTCTAATCAAATCCTCTACAACAGGTTAAAGGTAGTGGATCTCATTTGCAAACATCCCCACAGACCAGGAAAAGATAACCCATGCCCTTAGGGCTTAGGCTATTGATGATGGGCATGTCTGTAAAATCTGGAGGTAACCTAGAATTTGAAAAATGTGAAAGAAAACCAATAGCTGTTTAGTGTACGTTCTATGGTAGGATTTTTCCTCTCGCGAGAAAAAAATTCAAATCAGAGTCTAATGGTCACTATAATTCCACTAAAACTGAGTTTCCAGCTCCTATATTTTGCTAAAGGTTCCCAGATGGCATTTTCTTCTAAATGCCATTGTATTTACACAATGTTAATTTTTCAGCATGCAAAAGAGATACCCTGCCTTTAACTTTGGTATATTATTTCAAAAGGGAGGTAACAAACTTACCTATTATTGCTGAAAGATGTTTGGGGTAGTGTCCGGAGTATGTCAAGCCATTCTTGGTGTGTAGGCCGTATGGCAAAGATGAGGTGATTTCTGACAGCTGAGGCAAGAGAAGGTTATCCCCTGGATCTTCATGTACACTCTGTCACAAAGAAATGAAATACAACAGAGTTTTATCAGTGGACAATCCAGCCTACACGTGATTTCTCTTTATGAATACTCTGGCACAAAGAAATGAAATAAGTCTATTAATTAGAGGAAGAGGAAGAGGAAGAAGAAGAAGAGGAGGAGGAGGAGACGACGACGACGACAAAGACAAAGACGAGGGGGAAGAGAAGGAGGAGGAGGAAAAAGGAAGACTTAAGGCTAAGAATTTTTCATCAACTCATACTAAACAGACAGGTGTTAGTACACTTTGAAGTGATGAGTGTGATGATGCATGTTCCATTTGTCAAAATTAGCAAGCAAACAGTTACCAAAGTACATTATGTAAACAGTCAACTCAAGTTTCTATCAAATGACTACCCTTGACACTATCGATTAAACACTACTCCTCATCAATCATATAAGTGTTTTTACATAACACAGAAGGAAGTAAGATAGTCAGATTTCCCTTTAGTAAGGACAAATAATGCTTTCACTTAATCCGTGGCTAGTGATGCTAGTGGGCCTAACATCTGGCTGGTTGCTTCAGATTGAAAAATCTGTCAAACTGTTGCATATGCTGAGGCCGACGATCCTGGTAGGGTTTCAAAGTGTAACAATTAAACACCCTTAGGAATGCAATAAAGTTTGGAAAGCTTACCTACTGCAATGCAAGTTATACACTGTATAAACAAGAAAACTCGGGTGCTTGCCGAGTTTTATTAAGGCGCCAGAAAAACAAAAAAATGATTGTCATTGGTGCGGTAACATGACATTTTCAAATTAGGGCTGCTGGGTGTTAGTGATGCTTTGACGCATCTGGCTCGTCGGGCGGATTTTTTTTTTATTTTTTTTTTTTATTTTTTTGCTACCTTGATCGTTTACATGTAAATACTTATATTTAAACACAACCTCATTCGAGGGAGAGAGGTCTGGTTGCATCCAACAGTTTATTATCATCACCGTTTTTAAAGTAAAAATATTAAAGAGAGAATTATATTTAAAACCCCCCGGCGCAGAGCTCTCGCGTCTGTCTTTTTGGGGCACGAGACAGACCGGAGCGTATCTCTAGCTGGAGAGGCCAGATCAAACACCGCTAGAGCGTGTAAGGACGGGGCTGTCACCAGGCTCTTCTCCGATCTGGTGCGTCCGCCGTAGTAGCACACAATGAATCCTGTTAGCCATGTTGACAGTATGGAACTTTGCGCTCTGACAACAATCACATCCTGAAAGGACCCGGTTTCAGCCGCCCCGATCTTTCATTGCCTTAACGACGTACGGGTCAGGAAAGACAACGAGCGGAACATTCTTGGGCAAATCACCAAGGAAATCGACGGAAGTCAATTCCGAACAATATCCAGAACAGGTATCTTTGTTCCTGACTTTGCCTGTTCCCCGCGCGCAGGTCGCTGCGGAAAACCTATACTGCCCGGCCATATCAGAATATTGCCATTTCTTCCTCCCTCTGACACGCCGCTGCGGCCGCCGCGCCGCGGGCTAGTCTGCGTACCGTTTACACCACTCGAACTCTAAACACTACGGGCGAGTGTTAGAGTTCAGTGCCGTACACTGAACTCTACGTACCGCTACCGTACCGCGCTCAGCTTGCTGTTCGTTGCTTATTGATATTCGCAAACCGTTATGTCGGCCAGTCTCTCCGTAAAACTTTTTTTTTTTTTTTGAAAAGTACAGCGGTCGGGTTTTTTTTAGGGCATGTCGGGGGGTTACGCCAATACAACAATTTTTTTTTTTTTGGCCTAACCTAGGTGTACACACAGTAAGTCTATGGGAGAAAATGGGCAAGTGAATCTGGCCAACTTGCAATTTTCACTTTTTTCAAGCACTAAATAATCATTTTGAAATACAATTTTTTCAGGGCTTCATTTTTAGACCTCATCAAAGACACTGGTAGCATGGGGAATCATGTGGCTCAGATTTTTTTAACTGTGGTAAATGTTAGCCAATACCTTTAATTGTTATTTTTTAAGGGTGATTTTAATTAGAGCCTTGGGGCTATTTTTCTACCACTGGGGCTACTTTTTTGTTGCTCATCAGAACTTCAAGAATGCAATGAAAGATTGCCGATGTTTTAGCCGGAGCTTTATCCATATAAGCAACCATTTAATTCATATTGTGTCACTGCCATAATATTAAAAAAATATGAACAAAAATGTTAATTTTTTTGTAGCAAATCTGAGGGTGATTCTGAAGGAAATGGTTGCCCCAAAGATTTTGGGGATTTTAGGGGGCGATCTGGGCTTTGCCAAGGGCTAAATCGCCCATCGCCCTGGGTTATTTCCTACGCTGGTAACTATAAGGCTTTGGGACCTCATATATTTGTGTTTCATTATTTTGAAATCAAAAGGACAGATATAGGAAACTGTCTTCAAGTTTTTGTTAACCCATTAATGATGGTTTGATTTTGCTGTAACACATATTTGCCATAGACCCTGTGATGAGATATCACGTCTCCCTGCTTTTATGGTTTAACTTTAAAATAATTTCAGAGACATGTGGATTACTGTATGTTAAAGTGATAGGCTAACATTGTGGAGCTTCAATTTAAAAAAAATGTCAAACTTTGATATCTGAGCTACATAGTAGTGGTAAATGTTAGCCAATACCTTTAAATTCCCTCCACTTACACAATACATTGATCAAGGACTTGGAAAAGAGCAATTCATCCATATTTGGCATTCTTTTTCAAATAACACTTTGTAGTTTTGTCTTTTTACTTCTTTTATATTTTTCTGTCCACAGTGGCGCTGGAACGTTTGGGATATTACAACGGCGGGGCAGGGGGGGCGGGGGGCGGTGGCAGAGCATTATTTCACTAAATGGTCATCCCTTCATAAAGTCCATTGTCACCCTGACCATCCAGCACACCTGTCTGTCCATATCACAATCTAAACTAGCAGACCCCTATTACGATTAAAGGTTTACATCATTACAAAATACACACTATGATTGAATGATTTTACCTACGTTATTTTTTGATTCACAAATTTCTGTACAGATAAATCACAGCAGGCCTATTCATTCAATTGTATCTCAGTCACAGTTTGAATAACTGCATGATGACAAAGAATAACAACTTCAAATTAATTTTCATAGTTCCATCTGGTTTCAAACACAATAAATCATACTGTAACAGGCCACTGAACCTACATAATCTACCAGCACATGTAACAAGCATACATGTATCTGCCAACCCCGAAAGCCAAGAAATAGGAACAAATTATCCAAAAAAAAAAAACTAGGAACATTCCTTAATTTCCTATACATTACTACAGACAAATTGGAACAAAAATAGGAACAAAGGGGTTAAAATTGCTCTTTTCTTTACCAAAAAATAAGAATATTCCTATTTAACAGGAACAGTTGGCAGGTATGGTAACAAGAATCATTCAATTCCAGTACCAGTATGTGTAATCCTACATGTACACATGTATCAAATCAGAGGTGTATGGATCACACATATTGGAGCATATGTGACTTCTTCTTTTTTTTTTCGGGGGGGGGGGAAGACTTCCAGCAGGGCTCCACACTAACTTTTTTGCCTGCTTGCCCATCGGGCAAGTGAAATTACCAATTTCAGATTTTTACTTGCCCGAATGAAAGATTTACTTGCCCGATAAACAATAAACAAAAACATTAAAAATGATTTCCACTTGAATTTAAACAATAAGGCTTTTTGTAGCATTGGACATTTATTATTTTAATTCTGGGGGTTGCAATACAGTGTAGGTGTGAATAAATACAGTGAATGAAATAATGTTGAAATAGACCTGAACACAAAATTTTTGACATATTTTTGTTGTTTATGGACATATTTTTCTCATTTCATGATTAAAATTTTGCTTGCCCAATCGGGCAAGTAAAGTTTAACATTTTGAGTTTTAATTTGCCCCACATGTAATTTTACTTGCCCCGGGCAAGCGGCAAATGCTAGTGTCGAGCCCTGCTTCTAGGTAGCAGTTGAGCACGACCAAACCAATGCAATTTACAGGTGGGGGACACACAGTCTATAACTGCATGCAAACAAACAGAGCAATGAGGAAATCACAGAGAGAAACCAGTAACAAATTTGCAAGTTTCATTTGCAACTACAGTACCAATTCAGGATGTCATAAATAATGCACTTGTTCACAGAATCACATCCTTCCAATAACATTCTTTTTATTCTGTACTGAACGTACTGTAGTAATATGCTTGTAACATACACGTACTAGTGTTGCACGACTAAGTCGCGAAAAGTCATAGTCGCGACTGCCTACACGGAGTCGCGACTCCGACTATCGGAACGCAATAGTCGACTTTTTATCACATGTTAATTTGTATTAAAAACTGAATCAAAAGACGTAAAAATTGAACAGAACTACCAATCATTTATCTACCATTTTGTGGCAGAAATGAATCCCCTATCTCTCTTCGATCGCAAATCAAACAGAACTGCCAAAATGTACTTGGATCAGCCTATAATTGTGCAATGCTATCATACATGTGTTGCCGTATACGTGCGACTCCGACCGCCACACCCATGCACCCCACACCGCCAATCTTAAACACACTAATACGTTGAACACCGATAGTCGACTAATAGTCGGAGTCGCGACTATTGGTGGGCGACTAGTCGACTCTCTAAAATGCTGAAATCGAGCAACACTAACACGTACACATACACGTTCATGTACATGTACACGTGTCAATGTAAAGTACCACTCGCCATGATACAGTATTACATTTACAGTTTTATGTTTCTGCACTTCAGGAATCGGGATATTTCTTGCTAGCCTCTTGTGTATGTGTGTGTATGAATTGTTTGCATATATTGCATTTTTATTTTTCCTGTGAAATTCTATGAAATTCAGCAATGAAGCCATACATATAGGTAGTGTTATCTGTTTGCAGATAAATTAAAGCCCAAGAATAGTTTTGGTAGATCAGGCAACTTTTTCATCAAATTTTTCACAAGGTATGATATTGTCAGGAGAGACATAAAAACAACACTCTGAATAACACTCTGAACTTTTCATAGTGACATATATTTTGGTTTCTGAATCATCAGAAAATATAGATATCACAACCTACATTTGCTTATGGCAAAACATTCAGTCTCCCCTCCCCTCAACTTTTTCAAATTTGTCCTCAATTTATTTCAAAGGGAAGCATTTCAGAGTGTGTGATTTTCAGGGCTTTAGTAGATGATATAGGTCTATCTAAAATCACAACAGCGGAAAATGTTTTTCACCATTTAATGATTTATGAAAACCCATGATACAGTATAGTACAGTTTTATGTTTCTGCACTTCAGGATATTTCTTGTACTTGTGTATGAGTGTGTATGAATTCTTTGATATGCATTTTTGTTTTACCTGTGAAATTCTGTGAAATATTCAACAATGATTCCATACATAATAGCAGTGAATATTAGTGATATCTGTTTGCAGATCAATTAAAGACACTGTATAACACTGTAGAAGACACTTTTAAAAAATTGTCGAACTTTGCTATCTGACATATCTGACAGTGTTTGAATGGACAAATAAACACCCTAGAACACAGAAGTTTGGACAGTTATGCTGTCACTAGTACAATATGTGCAGATACAAATTGGCACATTAATTTCATATTGGGCGATAGGAAATTCTGCAACACAGCAGTCTATGGAGAAAAGCTGGAATGGTCTCTCAATGACTTTCACTTTTTTAAAGCACTTAATGATTGTTTTACACTGCAATTTTTTCAGGGCTTCATTTTTAGACCGTATCAAAGAGACTAGTACATGTAGCATGGGGAATTATGTAGCTCAGATTTTTTAAACTGGAAACATTGTTATACAATGCCTTTAAAGCCCAAGAATAGTTTTGGTCGCTCAGGCATCTTTTTCATCAATCTTTCACAAAGTATGATATTGTCATGACAGGCATCAGAAAACGACACACTTGAGTTTTTTTTTTAATAATCACATATTCCGTTTTTTTAATCATCAAAGAGCAGATAACACAACCTACAATAATTTGCTTATGGCAAAATATTCACCTCCCCCCCCCCCCCCGGCCGTTTTTTTTTTTTCAAATTTGTCGTTAATTTATCACAGAGGGAAGCAATTCAGAGTGTGTGATATCCAGGGCTTTAATCTGGGTTGTGAGTGACTTCAAATAAAAAGAGCTGAAAAAAAAATGAAATTGCAAAAGCCCATATACAGAGGAAATTCAGCAAAAGCTGAAAATAAGCTGATATACAGATGATATAGGTCTATCTTGCCTAAAAACACAAATCTAGCAGAAAATGTTTTCACCCTTTACGAAAAATATACTCGGGCTCGAAGTGAATTTTGTTTTTTGTCTGGCATGACAATTATGCCAGACCTGATGAAAGAATGAAGAAAAAAAATTGTTTTTACAGAATAGAGTGTACTACATGTATTAAGTTTCATTTATCGTTCTGCCTCAAATTAGGGCTTTTAAATCACTTTCTGTACCATAGTGTAAAGAGAGAAGGCATGGATGGGCCTTGTTCCTCACTATGAGCTCATTCATACTACCACACCTACCAGCAACATTACACATACACGACTAAAGGTTGGTTGTACACTCTCATACACAATGCAAGGACAATTGCGATGACACAGATATAAGTAACCCTCATTTGATGTGGCTTCCGTAAACCTGGTTTAAAGCCCAAGTATAGTTTTGGTTGAAGAGGGAACTTTTTCACCCATCTTTTCTTGTCAACCCCATCATCAGAAATAACATTAAAGGCAGGGGATCTCTTTTGTATGCCTAAAAATTAAC
>JZLH01S0607175.1:21642-34290 GCA_001188425.1 Eucidaris tribuloides | reverse complement strand
TTTCAAAAGTTTGATTTTGAGTTTAAAATTTGAATTTCAACTTACCGATACAGTCGCCAGTCAGTGAAATCTCGGTGGACAACCTTTGGGCGACTTTTGCTTGGTTGACGGGCGCACGTGCCATGCGCGCTAATTCAAGCATTGGTATCAATGGGGTGCGGGTGCGATTACTGCCGTGCGCTGTGGATGACCGGCGAGGGTGTCCCGCATTGTACAGGGAGATTGTCTGGCTACGGTTGCCGAGCTATGGGGCTATATACAGCATCTTTTGCACTGTATTACCCCATAGTTCTACGGGTGCGCCGGAGGCCAATCAGAGAGCAGGATTGTCGTGACGTTTTGTGACTTTTTTTGACTTTCGTCGTCAACCAAAAATTCTTAGAATGTTATCAATACGCGCGGTAACACGGTCCCCCGAATCCCGGGGAAATCAAATTTTGGAATTCTGTCGCGAGAGGCTTTCAATTAGCACAAGGTTTGCATAGGTGAGCCGGCTGAATGATCTCCGTCCGCGTAAAAATTAACATGGAAAATTACGAAAAATCAGACAAATTTAATAATATTTGAGGAAAAAGGGTGTATCCTGAAAAGGACTGGACCTCAGGGTACTCACGGTTACGACGGTGTCGTCAGTCACGGCGTAAATATCGTAGTTTCTTCTCGTTAGTATGGCGACGTAGGCAGTTTAGATTTGCACTGACCCAACGTGCAAACCACGTAGCAGAAGCGAGACCGCGATGATCCAGTGGGTCGTCGTAGTTAAATTTAGCCTGATTTGATGATTTTCGGCATCAAATTTACGACCGCAGTCATCCAGACATCACCTAGATTGTACGTACGATGCGGGTCGTACGGATTTTATCGCCAAAACTTCCAAAAGTCCAGTCATTTACGAGTCGGCAGACTCGGCAGCTGGCTCACATACCACAAACTTGTCCTTCGCGAAAAATTGCTAAGTCAGGGTTTGTGTACGCGCAGCGCACTGCGTTCACTCGCATAGCGCATACGCTGTATTACACAACAAGATCGGGAACGCGCTCGGCGCACGGACCTTCTTATTGCATACTGATCATGCGTTCGATATCCCACAATGCATTGCGCGCTATTGTCGATCACGATAGCTATCGAGCAAGCAATCGTTCCCTATCGTTTTGAAAATAGTTCTGTTTTTCTTGAATTTTTTCCTTTTTTTGTTTTATACGAAATAAAGGGGGATTTAGCGGTTCTTTTTAAAAAACAACCTACAGATTTCTGTAGGACTAAGATTACAGAACTACTATTTGACGACGAACCCGATTTTGGGGGTCCCAAGCTCCCAAACGCGCTCCCTAGCGATTTGAGGCCTTCGGCCTCAAATCGCTATATATAAGGACATCCTTAGAAACGGATGGAGGCTCCGCCTCCATCCGTTTCTTATAGGATTTTTCCACCGGCGAACCATAAAAAAACCCCGCTGTGCAAACGCTATGCTGGCAAAATTGTCAGATGCGCATAATACGTAAAGAAAAGCCATTGCGTAATCGATCGATCGCGATCCCAGCTCATTCACAATACACGTGTTCGCCACTGCACTTTTAGCCGGCTAAATTGCCACTTTTGCAATATTTGTTTGATGTATTCCCAATACCCGTTTTTTTTTAAATTTATGATAATTGAAATTTGATATTTTGTGCATTTTGAGATGATGTTTGGATAACACTTACTGTGCTGAAAAAGTTGAGTGCAAGTCAGCCATTTTGTTGCATCGCGTGAATGAGCATGAGTGTGTAGACTATGACCAATTGCTGAATGGCTTGTGGGCGGTACAGACGACATCGCGATGTTTTCAGTGGCGCAAAAAATTTTCCCTGCCCTTTCCGGTCAGGAATTTTACTTTGATTGGTCGCTTAGTATTTTAGCTCATTATCATAATATTAACTGACAGGTAATATGCGCCCATTTTGACAGAATCAAATACTTTATCAGCGCGACGTGACAATACGTGCATGGCGATTATACCTTAACAGACGTTACATCTAACGTTAGACCTAATACTAGTAGAAGCGGGAATAATGAATTACGGGGAATAAGTTACTAACATTAGATCTAATTAATTATGATAATAATATTAATAGAATAAATCTACCTCAAACAATAGGGGTGCTGGTCTGTAAATTGTAAACAAGGATTGTCCTCAAAAACGAAGATTGCCTTCATACATAAGGTCTAGATCTAAATGAAGACAAACTGTCATGAACTCTCATATTCAAAAGTGAGAATGAGATTATCTTCGTTTATGAGAATATATATTTTTTTCACCTTGCCCTGCGGGGCTTAGACGGCAGTTATGGGGCTTGAGAGTGCTATAGATTCTCTATTATCTGATACCCCCAGTTCACCGTCTTTTTTTATGAATGACTTGTCTGTGGCACAGACCTGTTTTGAAACCTAATATTGTAATAATACTAATAGATTCTATGTTAACATGGAGGAAGCGCACTCATTTTGGGTTGTTAAATTCCAAGGGGACTGAACTTTCCTATTTTTGTGTGTGTGAAGAAGTCCTTATAAATGGAGATGATCCTGGTTATCAAAGACAATCTGTGTTTATGGACTAGCGCCCCTACTGTCAAAGTCCTGCTCTATCAGTGGGTCCACCAGGTCCACTAGTTGCAGTCACTCTCGAGTCGCTGTCACTCGTGGATGTGGGCTCGATGACGCCCGGGTAGCTTGTTGACAGTCGTACTTGTAGACGCTTGCTGACAGTTTCCAGAAAGCCTAACGTTATAATTGCTTCTACAGGGGGCGTCAGGGTTAAACATGAGGCCAGTGCATCAGAATTGGCACGAGGTACAGCTGCAGAAGCATCCTTGGGTCATAACTGGGACTGGAACATTCTCTTATCTATCTCATCTTGGGGGCGGGGTTATCTTTTATTCTAGGCTTACGCGCGGGACCTGTACCCGTGTTTGTAGCTACCACGCGGGTGGCACGGGCAGCTTCTCTAGAGTCTACATTACTAATGGAAATAAATGAATCAGGGTGCTGATGTATTTTACTTAGATCTAGATCTAGATCTACTTATTTTTGTCCAAATGGCATGCCAAAAGGAAGATTCATGTGTGTGTCATTTTTTTTTCTATTTTTTTATCTAGACCGACAAGTGTAGACCAGCAGGAAGCTGAACCTGCAGAGGAACCAACAGCTAATCAAGATGGAGAAGGGCCAGGTAAAACAAAATGACATAAATATAAAGCACAACTTACCAAACTAAATTTTGCTCTCTAAGTCAGTTTTAGGCAAGTAGTTTTCAAGCTTCAGTTTTAACTAACCCCCCTCCCGAAAAAATAGTCAATTACTGCTCGGAAAATGAGCAACCTGTAATTTAACACAAGTTTTGGTGAGTGTTTTTAGGATTTTAGTGTACTGTATTTGTCATATTTGCATTTTTTTTTTTTTTTGTAATTTAGGAATCAAAATTTATAGGTCAAAACATGAGCTTTATATGTCTGATATTACCTCATTGGAATTTTGTAGGAATCTAATCAAATTCTGCTTACATTTTTTGTCAAATTCCCAGAAGTCAAGGTCACAAGACTGCCAAAACATGTCATTACTTTGATGAAAAAATCGGTTTAATTGATTCTAGGTCTACAGGATACACACAATTTGTGAACATGTGCTGATTTCTAATTTTGTGTGAATATTTGGTGAAGAAATGTGTGTTATAAAGAAGATATAAAGACAAATTGATGGAATTAATGTCATAGGTAAAACATATGTGAGGTACATAATTATAAAGCATTGTCACGATTTAAGTGGAAGTGGAATGTTATGGGTAACAAGGAAGTCATAATTTGGGATGGAAGTGCAGACAGGTAATTAGCAACTGTAACAAAGTCAAATTGCTCTAGTTAAAATGGAGAGCAGAAATGATGATGTCACACTGGTTTGGAAATATGTTAGGGCGAGAGCCTGCTACTTCTCAATTTACCTCACCGAGCCCAAAAGATTTGATCCTTCAGAGGTACTCAGACTATCAGCTGGACACCAGTGGTCGGGTTTGGTCCCTAGACCGAATTTAAGGGGGTTCATTTACCTAGTCCCACACATAGATTAGTGGGTAAGTTTGGCGTCTTCGTGACCTGTATACTGCATGCGTGCGACGCGGTGCGCATTTTGTCTGTATGCGCGCGCGTAATTTCATTTCATTGCGCAATGTTATGTATTAACATCATTGATTACGCGTGCGCATACAGACAAAATGCGCACCGCGTCGCATGCATGCAGTATACAGGTCACGAAGACGCCAAACATACCCACTAATCTATGTGTGGGACTAGGTGAATGAACCCAAATTCGGGTCCTGGGACTGAACCCGACTCCAATGGGTCCCAGCTGACATATCTTTTTTCATTCACATCGATAGTCTAAGTAATTTGGTAAATTGAGAAGTAGCTAGCTCCCAGACTATGTGGAGACAATAGCCAAACATAACTCAGTGCAACTGTAGATCTCCTGTTGGTAGAAACAGCTAGCTGTGATGCACTGCACCGGGTTTCTCCCCTAACATAATTCTGAACCAAAGCGACAGCAGTCACAGCACACTTCTGTACTCTACGGAATGTTGTTCATGCAGATTCAAAATACCTGTAACCCGTCAATTACATGTAATCATTAGTGTGCATGCATTGAATTTGATTAACTTGTAGGTGAAGAACCAGCAACTGAAGAACCCACTGGTGAAGGACAAGCTGGAGAAGAAGTAGATGCTGCTGAACCAGAAAAGGTATGTACAAGAATTGATGGAATAAGGGAAAATATAGAAAACAGGTGGGAAATAGATTTCGGTGCTATGTTTTTACGGTACATCTGAAAGCCATATTATCACCTAACAGTAAATAATTCAGGAATCACATCACTTTTGTCTATAGTGTGACTGGTCATTGGATAACCTGACCTTGAATTGAAATTGATTTGAGACAGTTCTTAGCTCTGTTGTGTGAAATGAAACTAAATTTTATGTCCTGAATGGTGAAATGTTTTGCATTTTCTTTAAATTTTGTTTACTTTTTGTGGTATCAGTAGTGTTGTATCCAAGACCACAGGTTCCAAGCAGGGTAGGAATAAATTTTTATTTTTTAAGGGCAATTTTTATTAGAGCCTTGGAGCTATGTTTGGGGGGCTATTTTTCTACCACTGGGGCTACTTTTTCATCACACATCAGAATTTGAAGAATGCAATGAAAGATTGCTGATGTTTTGGCCTTTGCTTCATCCATTAAAGCAACCATTTAATTCATTTTTGTTTCAATGCCATAATAAAAAGAAAATGTGAAATTTTTCATAGCAAATCTGAGGGCGATTCTGAAGGAAATGGTCGCCCCAAAGAATTGGGTGTAGGAGATTTTAGGGGGCGATTCGGGCATTGCCAAGGGCTAAATCGCTCGTCTCCCTGGGTTATTTCCTACCCTGGTTCCAAGACTGAGACCATTCCAAACCACAACTTTCCATAGGGTTATACAGGTGACTCGGACTAAGACCAAGGCCACCAAAAATGGCCTCGAGGCCGACTTTGGATACAACCCCAATCATTAGTGACAAGGGACAGAAACCTGGAGAGGAAGGGTGAAGACATACCCATCAACTAAAACCCACACAAATTGCTCTAGTTTTTCACAAAGGTTTGCCACTTTACACTTCTTTACCTCACCTCAGGAACCAGCAGAAGTAGCAGAAGAAAGACCACCATCTGGGACGCAAAGACCTCCTTCCGCGACAAGACCCAGCTCGGGTGGGAAACCCCCCTCAGCTGAGAGACCGGGATCAGCCAAGAGGCCTCCATCAGGGGGCAGGCCAGCCTCTGGAGCGGGGAGGCCGGGTTCAGCTGCGAGACCAGGTTCGGGTGCGAGGCCAGGTTCGGGTGCGAGACCAGGTTCAGCTGCTAGACCAGGTTCGGGTAACAGGCCAGGCTCAGCTGAAAGACCCACATCTGCAGTGCGACAGTCACCACCACCAGTCCAGAACATGCAGAATGCACCAACTCAACCTCAATTCACCGAACAAGGTACAAATACATGTAACTGCAGATTCAGGGGCAGTCAGTGTTATTTCTTGATGCCAAGCCTTGGCCTTTAGGTGCCTTAGAGGTACTGGTTCTGTTTTGCAATAATCTGTGTGTTCATACACTAGTATGTAAAAGAAAATGCCATGAACCTGTAACAAGGTATAGGAGCTAGAAACTTACTTTTGTTTGAATAATAGTCACTGTTAGATTTTGAATTGAATTATTGTGTATAGCCTCTACTGAATTACTAGTCTAACTTCAGATCCTTCCCCTGCACAGGTGTTCATTACGTATGATGAGTACATTTTTTTTTTTACAAAATGTGTACTATTGTAATATCTAATAACCTACTACATGATGGGGTCTTAACCCGTTGGAGACGATTTGATTTCACTACAACACACAATTTCCATAGACCCCAACAGGAGTTTACTTGTACTTAGTTTCTAATGGGTTAAAAGGCAATGTTGTAACAGTAAACATCACTTTATGATTCAATATATAACAATTACGTAAATATCACCAATAATGTAAAAATACACAAGGTATACATGCATATAAAGTAGAAAAACACAACTACTGTACTTTCTACATTGTTCCCAAAACATTTCCATAATATTTCACAAATTTATGAATATTTTTTCTTCTGTTTCTGTGAATACAAGTGCATCTTCAATAATTAAACTGCAACTTGTATATATCAATTGTTGCTATGTCCAGCAACCCTCTGACAAGCTGTAAGGATGACAATACCAACCTTTATCAGAAAGGTATGCATAAAATTTGCATACATTACCAAAGCTATCTTTTCTCATCTAGTCCCAAATTTCTCCACCTTCATGTCAGATAACGTTGATGATCCCCCAGAGGGCTACACTACTACCATCATACCAGCCAACATGGGTGGGGAGGATGTGGAGGATGGGGAGGAGGATCTCCATGATGGGCCGAGATACTTTGGTAACGCCGGGGCGGACTCGGATGTCTCGGACGATGAGAGCGAGATGGTGGTGCTCGATCCAGACCATGTAAGTTAACCTGTTTCCACCGAGATTCTGTAAGTAGAGTTAACTCTTAACGTGCCACAGAAATCAGAGCTGTATGGACAGTGTGTGTATTGTGTGGTGCATATTTGGGATGTTGGCACATCAAGAGTTAATGATGCATCCAGTTACCGTAGGCAACGAGTCAATCATCTTGAGAAACTCTTAATTTTGATCAGCAAAGATATGAAATTCATAGTGATTCATAGTGAAGAAATATTGTTTGTTTGATTGGATTGGATTGTGCCCTCTTTAACTAGATTAAAGATTACTGATTGCATGTATGATTTGTAAATGAAGCTAAGAAATGATATTGAATATTACAAAAATTCAATACTAAAAAAAAACCTTCCCAAGTTAATTTTAGTTTCACTAGTTTCATGTTAGAAATTTGTCATTTGACGAAAGTGGGAGAAAAAACAGCATGATTAAGTATTTGTATTCAAATCTGAAAAAATAAAAGGATTAATTGTTTTAAATGTGATATTGATTCAATTTCTAGCAAATCAACCCCCTTTTCCCATTATATGGGGGCACTGTTTCGGTCAATAAAGATATAAGTAAAAAGATTAGAATAAATGATATATAAATATGCAATTTTCAAACAGTCTTATTTGAATAAAATAGAGTCACCAATTCCTATTGACAGATCTTTGTCTTGATATCCAATTATTTAATCTACTATCTTCTTTTCCCTCCCTGGCAGCCCCTGATGAGACGCTTCCAACAAGCCCTCCAAGGTCACCTGACCAAACAGCTGGAGAAGGTGGAGCTGGAGGTGCGGGAGCTGAGCGAGGCGCTCAAGGGGAAGTCGCAGGATCGCGAGGAGCTCGGCGTCAACCTGTACGGGCTCCAGCAGGAGCTGGCGCGACAGCAGATGATGCTGGAGAAGCGTCATGACGACCTCGGCCAGCTCAGCCAGTTCAGGAAGCAGTGCGAGGAGCAGCTGAGTGAGGTGCGCGACATGTACAAGAAGACGCAGCAGAACGTCAATCATCAACGGAAAGAATGTGAGTTGTTTTTTTGTTTAACTATAATGTGTATGTTTGTACTTGTCAGGATGGAGTCTAGGCTGGCCTTGGCCTTGGCCACAGATTGAGTCACATGTACAAAGTCTATGGGAAAATTATTTTCCAGCGGCCTCGTGACTCCAAACGGTCAGCCTTGATGCCATCCCTTGTACTTGTGTATATCATTCTACAGAACTGCCCAGTACTGACAGAAAATGAGAAATAAGGGGGTGAAATACACAAAATGCAGTTAATTCTATGTTTTCATGAATAGTTATGGTATTGATTGTAGCACTGGAATATTCAATACTGTATGTGCCGAATATCTTGTAGTGGTTTTAGTTTCATGAATTTTGCAACTAAACTACAAAAGTTTTCCCTTTCTGATATACCTGTACCGAGTGAATAAAAATGCCTTAAAATCATGAAAATAAACTTTTACAAATACCCCATCTTGAAGCAAAATTATGAAAATATTTATGTGTGAAATATATGGCGTATACAGTATTCTGAAGAACAGCTCAGTACTTACAGAAAATGACAAAAAATAAAAATGAAACCTTAAGTACAGTCAGTTATATTTTTGTGGTAATTTGTTATAGTATTGAATCACTGGAAATCCAATAGTTAGATTTGTACCACTTTCTAAATCAAGGTATATCAATGGACTCTGGTCTAAGTTCACTTTTTATCTGCTTCGGCTACAAATGTGAAAACAGCATTGCTTATTTTCAGTGAAATGTATCTATGTATATACTGAACTATTCTAAATTGGACTAGGAAAGTACTACTGTCTTTAAAGATTAAGTTCAGGAATTGCACACCAAAAAACAGCAAAATTAATTAAATCAGCTTAAATAATTCTCAATGTGAAGATAAGTATCCGTAAACACCTGTCATAGAACCTCTGGATAGAATGTAGTTTTGGTGAAAATCTGGACGGTTAAACTTCAAAATTTGCAAAGCAACGGTCTGTGCACGGCCTTTCCATTAGTTCAAATTTGTCCAATCGGCCGTTAGCCAAAGGTCATGCAGAGTTCAGCCACTTGACCATATCAACGTACGTAGTCACCACTGACCGCTGTGCTGAGCTGGTCATGCAAACATACATATAACTGTGTTCTGCAATTTGAGCAAAATTTCAACTCACAGAAAGAACAATACTCTGGTAGCACTTTATTATTAGTTTTTAGAGTTGTTGATATATGGATCACAAACTTTCAACACAACATTATTTAACTACTGTTTGGTAATGATAATGATGTGAAGTGATGGTCTTGCGAACCCTGAACTCAATCTTTAGTACAAGGATCTGATTTCTAAGATCAGGTTTCAAAATCTTGACTGATTTCAGCATCGGCCCTTCAGACAGAGGTGGAGAACCTTGCCCTTCACCTATTCTACATGACAAATGCCAAGGAGGACATCCGCGGCGACATCGCCGTGATGCGACGAGCCGCCGAGAAGGCAGACGCAGAAGTGACCAAAGCAGAAGAGGAGAAACAGAGACAGGTAAGGGCCAAAGAACTTGAGATATCTATGAATGAAAAATTTGTAAAGAGAATTAATTTTCTTGGGCAGACTTTGATGTTCATCTCTTTATTATTATACTATGATTAGATCAACTGTATTATTATGAGGTGATTACATTGTGCTGCTGGCAGAAGGTCGTTCATATATGTGACCTGTCACCACAACACACTTATAAAGTTGCACATCTTATGAAACATAAACATAGAAAGACAAATACTTTGGGGGAAAAATATAAATATTCAGACAACATGTGAAGGTCGTAAAAAATTAGATTTTTGAGGACACTTCACTTTCATACTTTATATCGTAACACTATTTGGCACTTTCCTTATCTGTGGGTTGTGCGACTTTATCAGGGTATCGTGGTGATGGGTCACATATGCTCTAAGCAGAAGGGGGCTAAATTCTCTCTAAATTTAAAGTTATTGGCTGATTTGATATTGTGCTTGACTGAGTGACAAAAGAATCTAAAAAATCACAATACTTTGATTTGATTTGGAAAAAGCCAGTAGTTCCCAGATTAGAGGCACTTTGCTGATAACACCCTTCTGCTTAAAGCATGTTGTAACAACCTTCTGGCAGCTGCACAATGATACGATCAAATGAATTATCTTTGTTTTACGTTGACTCTCATAGAAGATGACTCAACAGTTTGTAACCCTGAAACCTACTGCTATCTGTGTGAATTTGAAATCCTCCTTTGCTAAATTTGTTTCTTATATACCAAACTTTTAAGCTCAGTGTCACACTCTTACTGCACCATAAACGTGTAGAATGTGTGCACAATGAAGGATTCCTCTAATGATATATTTCTAAAACTACAAGATGTGATTTTTGCACGTTCGCTTACAAAATGAACAAAAATGATAAGGGACATGGAATGTGTGTCACAAACAATGCGTGATGATATTCTGAGTATGCTTATTTCTGAGCTCAACTTGAGTTCTGTTTCTGAGTCCTGCTTGTTTTGGGGGAGTATTCTGCATGCTTTTTCTTATGAAGAGTTTACAACATTAGAATTGGGGGATGTTCTGATGCTGCTTCCAGTTGCTATGCCCAGTTTCTTAAAGTGTATTTCATCATGAAGATGGCAGAGAACCTTTGTAGTGTGCTGCTTGTCAGCAGTTTAACCTTCTTCTATTTATTATTTTGTTAAACAAAATGAAATTAATACATTTCTCTGTGCCATGATTTCTTACCCATAGGATCTATTTGTTGATCGCCTCACTGAGACAGTAGACAAGTTGAGAGAGCAGATTGCCCTTTATGAGGCCCAAAGCCAGGCCCAATCTGAAGAAACCAAAGCAGCCAAAGAATCATTGTCAGAAGCCCGAATGGAGATTGAGGTAAGTGATACAAAGAGTTTTTTATGTATGTGGCATATATTGACAGGAAATATTAAAGGGCAATGACATGATTGGGAGAAATGAAAAATGCCTCTCAAACCAAACTTTGAAAGATATACGAAGGATACACCAGCTGGAGTGTATCACCTGGGCAGAAGGATTTATCTTGAATCTGTTTACCTAAGGAAAATCAAGCATGAACATACCAGCAGTTTATTTTTCTCGAGCCCTGAGAGAAATTAATCCCATAAAAAGCTACACAACAAATTTGTCTATCACAAGGCATACTGATGAAAGTTATTTTAAAATGAGTCAATGCTGACTATGAAATGTTCATAGCAAAATCTTTGCATAGTTAGCTTCAGGGCAGGAAATAATATTTTAATTTCTGGGGCTACTTTCAAGCCCAGTTTAGTGATTTTAGTATGTTATACATGGAACCCTATGAGGAAAATTGAGGGCTGTTTAGTGATTTTAGGGGGCTATTTTGTTAATTATTGGGGCTAAATCGCCCGTCGCCCCAGTGTATTTTCTACGCTGGTTAGCTTGATTCTAGAATAGTTTTACCCCAAGTTTAGGAAAACCCCAATCATGTCATTTGCCTTTAAGAACATTTGTCAGTTTGTAGCTTTTGAAATAAAACATTATTTTTATCTGATTTGATATTACTCAAACAGTTGTCAAATCTGCTTGAGTCCTAAGTTGGTGTCCATAACAGAGGCATCGTGTGTTTTTTTAAAGTTGTTCATACATATGGGTGTTATCATATTACCACAATAACTTACGAATGACTGATGGAATTTCATGAAACTTTGGTCAAGTGTGCATTATGATAAAGTGATGAATTTACTAGATTTAACCCGCTGACTACAAGATTCAGTCAATGTCCATGGACTTTGCACAGGGGCACCCCGGTTCCAGTAAGCAATGGTTTAAGAGTTTAAAGGTCAAAGATCATGGGTCAAAGCTCATAGGACCATACTCGTATCTGGCAGCTTGTTACCTCAGTAACCTTAGAACTACTGAGGGATTAAAATGAAACTTGGTTTAAGTATGAAGTATGATAAAACAATGAGTTGATTAGATTTTGGACTTCAAGTGTCAAAAGTCACATATCCCTATTGTGTCTTATTCAATCTTATTGCCATGATAACTTTTGAACTGTTAATGAGATTTAAGTGAAATTTTGAGCAAGTACGTGATATATTATAGTTACTAACAGATTTGGTTTTGGAGGTCACAGATCATTGTACGTTTCTGATTCGCTCTATTTCTTCCACCGAGTAGATTTTAATCCATCTTACAGGCAGTATACAGTGTGTCCCAGAAAAAAGGAAACCGGATTTCATGGCAAAAATATTCTATTATAGTGAACTATTTATTGAATGAAATAGGTACATGTATGTGTGTAAAGCTCTATTTGTCTTCTTTCATTTGATACACAACGTATTATTCATCATTTACTCATGATTGAATAAGACAATGAATATTGGTGCTACCGAAATTTCATTTGCATGCACATATTTCATCTTTGAGTGCATTTTAGGGTATTAAATGTAATCATATTTAAAAAACAAAAGCATGACATAAACATTCATTATTTCTTCTTTTATCAGACACCTCATGCGTAAAAAATGGATAAAGTATGCTGGAGAAAAAGGAAATTAAAAA